>JADLZK010011176.1:0-232933 GCA_015847255.1 Hyparrhenia diplandra | reverse complement strand
AGTGTACTTCAGAACAGATTTACGTATTTATATAACCACGTACTTACACTCTATCATAAAAAAATTTTACAGCACTCTATCATAAATTTACAGCTGAACAATTGATGTAAATTTAAGTATAACAAGCTTCTATAAATTAATTACCACCTGACTCACAAAGTAATGCACCATGAACAAGAAAGAAACTGAATCAAAAAAGTAAGCTTGAACCACCAAACACAGATAAAAAAAACAGTCAGTCACAAAAGAATATATGACACTCCCCAGTTCACATTATCAAGGATGCTTAAAAAAGATAGAGTGCTGGATCAAAAGAATGTAAGTAAAAAAAAAGCAAAATTAGCAAGAACTCACTTTCATATTCATTCAACATCTCCAACAATCTTGTATCAAAAAGATCCCAATAGGTCCTTGGGCATACCACAACTAGCTTGCAGTATGAACCCTCAAAACAGAAAAAGAAAAACGATAAAAATCTGAGAGACATTAATTCAAAGCTGAGCACATGAACAAACCTCATTTGAAAACTGAAAATCGATCGAGCCAACAGACACAAATCGATGAATTTTTGCATGAACAGCCTCTCATCTATATATCTACCCTGAAAACCAAGGCGCATCCACACAAGGAAACAGATCGTGAAGTAGTGAAAGAACTTAGTGACATTTTTCTTATATATAGTTTTCTTTTTGATGTCAAATGGCAATTACTTCTAGTAATAGCATTTTCTCTACTACCTTGAGTGGGCGTCTGAACAAGTTGAGCTAGTTCTAACAGATTCAAAGGCATAAAAAGGGCACACCTGCAACTGCCATCAACCAGGGACTACTCCTAAAATTAGAAATGATAATGGCATGCGTCAGGCTCCCAACGGAAGCAAAAACTCATCATTCTTTGTCACCTGCAACTGCCATCAACCATGGATAACTCCTAAAATTAGAAATCATAATGGCATGCAACAGGCTCCCAACTTGAAGCAAAAGCTCACCATTCACATCGTCTCTATATACCTATATACAGGTTTTAACTTTCTACCCAAAATCAAGAAAGGCCAACAACGTGGCTACAACAGGCCACAGAGCGTTGGATCAAAAACAATTTCACAATGCCCGATGGGCATACATTACTATGAAAGTTATATGGCACAAAACAATTACAAATATAGGCTAGATAAGACAAAATAAAAAAACTTACATCACACAATAAGAAAAAATTACATGAATGCAACACTAAATTTACAATCAAGCTATTAGTGTAAATTTAAACATATGATAATGTACAATGAAAAAAAAAGTATCTCCAGATATGATGCATCTCCCTGACAATCATACTCACTAATTTAAGTCTACATTAATTGAAAGCATAACACAACAAAGGAACAAAGGTCAACCTCAGGCTAAAAAAGCATTCCAAAAGCTTACAATGTGCAATGAACCATCATTAATAATGCTTGAAATATAACACTATCCACTTTTTTCCCCAATACAGCCTGTGATAACCCATATCCAGAAATGCAAATATCTAAAAAAAAACTTGTAGTAATTTAAAGAGCAACAAATATATAATATAAATAAAATACACATTCAAACAACAATCAACACTCTTAAAAAATGAACCTACACATAGCAAAAAATCTAGAAAACCTTAGCAGCCTAAAGTCATTACCACTAATGCCTTGATTACTACACAAACAAGTCTAGGTACGAAGCAAATCACACACTACTTTACACTCTTTCATCATCCCGTCCACTATGGACATAAATTCATTAGAACTAGCATAAGCAGACATAAGCTGGATCAAAAATTCAATGTTATATTTCATTATTACAGGAATCACCATGCAAGCCCTTTAATCATTAGTATACACATGGCTAACATAGTTGGATCAGAGAAGACAAGTACAAAAAAAATCCTACCAATGAGATAAAATAACTATGAATCAGGTCACCCAGGTAACAATCCCCCACATCAAACAATATGAACCAACACCATGGATCCCACGAGCGCAAAATCATATTCACCGAGGACACTAGGAACCCAAGGTAGAAGAAGAACCAACAAACCTAGAAGCGGCTGGCTTTCTTTTATAGTCAAAAATATCGGCATCCGAGGTCGAAGCCGCAGAAGCCAATGCACCGTCGCCTTGATTTGCCACACACATACACCACGCCAAAAATAGCATCAATGCCCGAAGAACCAACCAATGGATTCATGCACGGGACACAAAGCCAATCGTTGCGCCGCCAAACCGTACACCAAAGCGAGATCAGAGCCACCATGGCCACATCAAACGTCAACTGTCAAATTCACATCCGGACCCAAACCTAAACCATGCCAAATCCACATCGAGACCCAAACCTAAGTCACAACCAAAGCCCTTTGCCACAACCCTTGCATCAACCAAATTGAACCAACTACCAACAACCCCTTCCACAACACAATCCAAATCGCCATGAATCAGTATAGCATGCAAGAAGATTCACCAAATTAGATGGAAGCAAAAGCAACAAACCAAAAATAGAAGGGCGGGGGTGGTGTGTCGGGTCTCCTAGGGGCCCACCGGCTTCACGCCCCCCTTCATGCGCGTAGCAAAATTAAACTGCCGCATGCGGGGAAGTCATCGCCACCGCGAGGTCCGGTAGCCGCGTGCGGCTGAGGTCGCTACCACTGATGTCGCGAGCAATAGGCCGGTTGGGGAGGAGCAACCTGCGGCAAGCAAGAGTGGAAGCGGGAGCACGGAGGTCGATGGAAATGGCGGGGCGGCGAGGGGGGCGGAAGCCCACGCGAGGAAGGCAAGCAAAAATGGAATGGGAATGGGGGAAAGGAGAAAATCGAAAATGGCGGTGAGTCCCACGGTGCAGTACCAAACAATTAAATCTGGGCGCCGACACTATGGGCCGCGTGTCATACAAGCGTAAAAACAAAACAAGCCGAGACACTCCCGCCACAGACCAAAGCAAGATCAAGCACAACAAACCCGGACACACAGCAGATCCGGCCAGAAAATGCGGATGAAACAAACCAAAAATCAGTCGGGCTGACAGATAGCATTTCTCTATATATATTACAAATGCTCCACAAGTAGGTTCAGCGCGGTAGCCTGCTTAACAGGACTAAAAATCTCTCACTTGTTTCACCTATGTAATCTTCTTTTCTCTATTTGAGTTGGTTGTGGTCGGTGTCGGTCGTTTTGGGTTTCACTGTCTTCGGCGATGTTTGTATCGGTGTAATTTGTTTTTTCAATGTCTTCCTCTTCAAAAGTTTTTTGTCGTTCTCTTGGAATGTGTCGTGGGCTCGGCTGCTTTCGACCTATATCGTTGTGGGCGCGGCGTCGCCCCTCCTTAGGAATTTTAGTGTCTACCGTTGTCCGACCAACAGCTGTATGTGCCTTTTGTTTCTATTGTATTTGGGTCTCGGGGATTGTCCTCCTGATAGTTCTTTGTTTAGCATGTGTTCCTCCCTCCTTTGTTTCACCTATGTAATTTTCTTTTCTCTATTTAAGTTGGTTGTGGGGTCAGTCTCGGCTGGTTTTGGGTTTCACCGTCTTCGGCCCGGTGTTTGTATCAGTGTAATTTGTTTTTTCAATATCTTCCTCTTCAAAAGCTTTTTCGTTTGTTCTCTTGGAATGTGCGTGAGCTCGGCTGCTCGACCTTTGCGCTATAGACGTGAAAAATCGCCCCGTCCCTAGAAATGTTTAGTGCCTGCATACCATTGCCCAATGTTCTCTAGTGCCTGCATACACTAGTTTACACTAGTGTCAAGGTTGCTATTCTATAGTCGAACTAGAGTCTCTGGGTCAATGGACCAACACCAGGAGGCGCTGCGTAGACCACCGCAACCTGTAGGTCCTTCTCCATCAGAGCGGACGGATGCAAAACCCCCAAAAATATGTTGGCGGCAGGCATCTCCTATGTACACCACGTATCAATTCCAGTGTCCAGACATTGTACGAGCAAGCGACAAACAAAAGGATAAACGATCCTTTGGTTCAATAAACATAGCATTGCACAGTTACTTTTATTTTAACAAACAACTCTTAGTTGCAGAAGATAAAAGGAAAACATGCATGTAAATATATGTGTGCTGATGTGACAATTTTCTCTCCATCGCAAGAAAAAGGATCTGATCTGAGCTGATCGTTGTGTATATGCGTGTATATGTGTGTAGGCATGTATGGGGATGCTGTTCAATTCCTTGTTGCTGATGTGACAATTTTTTTTCTCTCCCAACGCAAGAAAAGGGAAAGGATTCAGGCTAATCAATGTGTACATGTGTGTATGCATGTATGGGGATGTGTTCATTTCGTTGTCTCTTGTTGCCGATTTTATGGAGGGAGTTCTCGTTTTCTTTTTTGCAGTTCTGATTTCTGTTCTCCATCAAATCAACAGGATTTGGAGGGGCGCCAAGTCAAAGTCTGGATGTCAAGAAAAAGAGTTCAAGAGTAGGGAGGGGGTCGGGGCACCAAGTCAAGTTTGGATGTCAAGAAAGAGTAGGGGGTCTCTACATACTTTTGGGTGCATGTCTGTCCCTCAAACTCTTCGCTTGTCTTCCAGGACAATGCTATTGATTTCCTGGGAGTCATCTAGTGCATGCATGTTCCTTCTGTTTCTACTTTCAAATGCCTGAGCGTGATATGGATATGATTGTATATATATACCATTGGATTGCTGTTATAGATGTCTGATCCTCGTGATTATAGATTTTTTTTTTTAGAGATGGGCCATCACCCCCCCTTTCATTAACATAAAGACCAATGTTTTTGACTCTGTTTACAACTCAAAAGTTCAAAAGACACCAGTGTACATCCACGCTATATCACAGATACCACTACTGAAACCTAAGAACCAAACATAACAACAATGTGTACCTTGAAACCTTGGTTCAGTGGGGTATGTGTTGAGAAGCTCAGAGTATATAAAACCAGCTTGTATTAATGAGTTTCACCCATTGTGTGTGTATGTGAAGTCAATGCTCCCCTATTTCTAGCCCTCAAATACACGAGAATGCTATTATATTTTTACCCTTGGGTTATTTCTAAGATGCCCCTTCTCACTTGTCGGGGCCTCAACGTCCTTCTTCTATGGAAGCGGCTTCTTCCACGGGGCTGAGGCGCGGTCCATTTGCACCTCGGGTTTGCCCCTTAGCGAAACCTCCACTTGCCTTTGCCGGGCATGGGCTCCACCCGTCGGCCCGAGGGGTTCTTCGAATCCTTGCCTCTTGGGACCTCCACCGGGACAACCTTCGGGGGCGCAAGTTGAGTGGAAGCTGCGACGCGCTGTCTGCAGGTGGAGGCCAAGACCTCCCCTAACCTCATGAAAGACTTCCTCCTATCGGTAGTAAGAGCGAGAATTAAGGTGAGAGATTAGTCTCCCGGGCTTAGGCACTTCCTCCGCATGTCAAAACATATGCGGCTCCGTCGGATCACGGTCTAACCCCTTTTCCTCTCCATCGTTTTTGATCTCTCCTCCTCCATCAGCGACCCTTGGGCTTTGGTACGGTGACTTCAACCTCATCGGTCGCGGCTTGACAAAAAGCATCATCTCCGAGGTGCATCTCTTGTCCGCGATTTCAATGCTATGATCAATGAGGTAAACACCTGCTTGAGATCGCTTCGGGTGTCGGTACATGTGGACCCGACAAGCGGCAGTCCGACACTAGCCGGGCTAGGCGGGGTGTTCCACAACATAGCCTTTGCCACCTGTTCCCTTCCTGCTCCCTCAATAATTTACCGCTTCCAACTTGGATCATACCCCACGATATCAAAAGCGTTTCCCGGCAAATTCCTAAAGCGCACACCTTCCTCTTTGAGAATGCATAGTTCTTGAGCAGCGCCTTCACGCCCGGCCATTCTGCGGCTTGGGCGGAGGGTCCATGTCATGAGGGCGTAGCCGGGACCTCGTTCGGTGCACGAAATCCGTCAAAGCGGTGACAAAGGTTTGGTCTAGGTGAAGCGGGGCGCCACGCCTTGTACCCAATTGCGGGTTCCTAATTCTATTATTTGACATGCTCAAGGGAGTTTGACCATTGTCTCGGGATGGCGGCTTTGGCGGCCGGTGTAAGATCGATTGGCGGCGAGCTCGGGCAGCGGGCTGCGTGTTGGAAGCGGCGTGCAAAAGTGAGGGCTGTGCGAGAAGGTGACAACAACACAACGTTCTTTTCATGCTCATGCAAGCTGTGAGGTTGAGGAAGAATGACATCGGGGACCGTCTTGGTAGATGGGTTGCAAGTCAATAGTCATCGGGCGAAAAGAAATGGATCTTCTGCAGAGTACTTCTCCAACATAATTGTCACGCGCCCGAGGCCGTCCTCATGGGCATTTGGCGTGTGGAGCTTTACGAGGGGTTTGGTCGGGGGACGGATCGGTAGCGGACCCTTCACGGACAAAGGGCGTGGAAGCGATCAAGGGCATGGGCGAGCTAGTGCCCGGGGGCGGATGGTTTTGGGCCTAGCTTCTACAAAGTGGCATGGGGGCCGGTTGGGAATGAGGTTATGGAATTCTTGCATGCTTTCCATGTCGGTTTGGGTGGAGCTAGAAAGGGATTAACCGATCACATATGGTCCTCATTTGTTGGGGAGGACCCTGCCAAGGGACCCCCGGTAGCTCTGGGCCTGAGGCGACACCCCGTGTGGCGGGGGGGCGAGCAAGGAAGGGCCCCCCCGCGGGGGCGGGCGGCAGCGCCCCCGAGGGCGGCACCCGTGGTCGCGGGCGGCATAGGCAAGGGAGAGCCCCGCCCAGGGCGGCGACGCGCCAGGCGACACCGCGGTGCGGGCGGCGTAGAGCAAGGGAGACCCCCATAGGGCGTGGGGCGGCAGCGCCCGAGGCGACACCCCGCGACGCGCGAGGCGGCGTAAACAGGAAGGGCCCCTACGGGGGCGGGGAGCGGCGGCAGCCCGAGGCAACACCCCTGCGGCGCGAGGCGGCGACCCGCGGAAAGGACCCATAGCGTCGGGGTCGCCGGTTTGAACAAAGGCGAGTCGGCTGCTTGGCCCGAGCGAGAGAAACCTAATGGAGCCCTAGTAACAGTCGTGTGATTTTACTAGTGTGCCCTTAGCGGGATTATGCGAGTTGCCCTGTGTGGGTCATGGCCTTGTGGCAACTCGCCTTGTCAAATGTTATAGCAGTGCCACGTGCTCACGGACCCCTATAAATACGGACGGAACAAGACATATTGAGGGGGCGGTTGGAAACTTTTATGACCTATCAATCGAAAAGTTACTCTCTTGGGATCCCGCTCGCAGCCGCGTCACACACACAGGGACCCGGCTCGTGGGCCCAGCGTATCTTCGTCCTCTCTGTAGGAAGCCCTGGCCCCTCCTCCCGCTACCCCGTAGCGAAGGTTGGAAGGCGGTGAAATACCCGGTTGGCCGCGTCCGTGGGGACCCGACACAAAAGTCATACCCACGAGATACGGTCGCATGGGGCCCAGCGTCCCGACCCGAGCAAGCACAGCGGGCGCCCTGCCCGACCACCTCCCCACCTCCGCCCCTAATCACCCAGAGCATACCCTGCCTACAACCACCCCGCAACAACCCCGAGCATGCCAGCCGCCCCTACATTTGCCGCGCCCAAACCCCCCCTCCTCGGCCCACCACGCCCGCGGCGAGAACCAAAACCCCAGCGCACCTCGCACTATGACCCCGTTTAGCCTCTCTCCTTCGCCCTCCAGTGGCGGGTAGCCCACCTCCCTCGCCACCACCACCTACCCGGATACCGCAGAGCGGTCCGCGTCGGTTCATCATGTCCTGGTAGTAGCGTGTAGGAGGGGATGAAGTCCCAATGGCTAAATCCTTTGTCATAGTGGCAAAGAGACATCGCTCGGTCGTGGTACTCCACCTTACCCCCCGCCGCCATCGGCGGTTGGTGAGAACTCCGAATCAGCTCTGAGACAAACTTCAAAGGGGTGGACTCCACCCGCGGCTAACTCCCCACGGGGCTCCTCGGTGTCATCCAGCGACCCGGGGAGACCTTGAAAGATTGGTGGCGGAGGTTCCTCCATACCAAGGCAAGAGCAGAAGGGTGGCCAGGCGAGGCGTCATCATGGTAGCCTGGCTTGCATAAGGCGGGCCCTTGCCACTCAAAAAATCGAAGAAGGCGGTAGAAACCCTCGAGACTCCATGAGATAATGGAAATATGCGAGGCCGACACTAGCCACAAAGGCCAAGCTCCGAGGCCTTCCAACCCACAACCTTCTTAACCCACAACCCCTGTAGCAAAAAAAGGCCAAAGGCGCGAACATTTTGCCACCAAGCCGCACCGAGGGTCGTGGCTATAGGCCACACACCACCACGAGCAAAGAAACGAACCACCCACCAAAAGCAAACCCTACCAAGCAGGGACCCGGCGGCCCTATAACCCCGCGACGGCCGGGGTTCGTCCCGGCAAAGCAGCCCCTACGCCATTCTTGCGGGACGGAGACAAAGGGTCACTACACCAAACAATGTCCTTACTTTTGCAAAGGGGAAAAGAGTACATGGACGACCGGCTAGCCTCGGCAAACCCGGCGCCAAATCAACCACACGGGGAGACGGCTCAACCCCAGCGACACAATCACTACTCCTACACCCCTCCAAACTACGCGACCCCCTCCATACCCGGCTTGGCTACGGCTTTCAACCAGCCACCGTACCATCACTCACACAACCAACCCCGATGCACCCGGCCAAGCCTACCACAGTCCACTCATCCCCATTAACCCCTGGCGGTACCACCCGGCCCCATATTACGCCACCCCACGCCACTTCCAACTTTTATACCACCACCCCCGCCACCACCCGATAAAGCAAAGAAATGCCCACCACGCTAAACAATCCTACCTCGCTTCTCTGACGGAGATCTTGGCTATCTCGGGGGATCCAATGCGAAGACCACGGCAACAAAAGCCGGGAGGTACTACTACATGGGGTACACCATGTCGACCATGGAGAAACTGTTGACACCTGTTATAGCATAATATTATAAGACAAATAACATGAAATAAGGGCTCAAGTTAAAGACCAAACATAAGTCTAGGGGTCTAACTAATATAATTCCACGAGTTTTTGGTATTACAGCTGACTTCCCGGGGACTTGATAGATAATTGTAGAAGAAAATGGAAAAGTTCAAAATATACAAGGCATATGAAGGCGAGACTTAATCGTGAAGCAACTCAACCGAAAAGTGAACTAAAACATTCTAGAAGATACGAGAGGACACGAGAAAAGGCGGGGAAGCGGGGTGGCATGCCACCACGGGCGGCGCCGATGCCAACTAGGCCCGGCCGCCCGGGTGGGGCCACCCACTGTCGACCTCCCCTTTCTAGGTGGGTTTACTACCCGACATTGAGGTTGTTTCTACCACCGTTCTTTGAAGGTCGGTTTGATCAGGGTTGGCGTTCATGTCGCCAAGTACTATATAAGAAGACCGGTGACCCGGCTCATAACAATTTCATTATCATACTCATTCATTCATCAACTCATACCCATCTAGTCCGACCAAGTCTAGACCTAAGCCCTAGGATTCATACTAGAAGCAATTAGCTATCTAGCTAGTTCTAGTTGAAGATCAAGTTCATCTTGAGTTCACGATTAGTCAAAAGTAGCAAGGATCATCGTTCTTGAGACTTCTCTCTTGTATTCAATCTGTAAGTACTCTTATATTAAGAATACAATTGTTATGGCTTTTGATCTATATAATTATTATATTCTTATTGATATGTGTTTATGCTTGCTATGATTATATGTTTAGTTTAGTAAGATTGCTTTATATTTTTATGCATGGAATTGTATAGCATCCATATAGATGATCACTATGTGGGTGATAAGCAATATTAATAGCGTGGTGTTTATACAGCGTTTATCTGCAATGCACCCTACATTAGGGCGTGTGGTAGATCGGGGGGAAAGTGAACTGTTGAGTCCTTTGGAATCCACCCTCAGAATGTAGGACTAGTCGAGTTTATTATTACGGTAATGATCAAGTTTAGATCCTTGGTTGTTATTGGTAATGCTTGCCATGTGTAGAAGTAATTCAACCTTACCATGATAGCTAGATGTATTGCACTAATTGTAGTATTCATTTACATATATGATTAGGAGTATCTTAGGAATATTCATTCTATTCTTTCTATAACATGTTAATAGCTCGTATGATACTAGTGGCTTATGATGATCTTAGACTTGGGTATTTATTATTTATATATTTATCTTTATCCACGTGACTTATCTGTTGGTAATGTTAGATATATATGGCTACTCGCATTACAATACTTTGTAAGGTGGATCTCATAACTAAATCACAATCTAAATCATTGGACATCCTTTTCTCTCTACCTTTCCATAGACTCCCTTCCTGTGGTAAAATATAAATCGATACACGGATTACTCTCGGTGAAGTGCTACAATTGAGTATTTCTATACGTAAACTTGCGATTTCATGTTCATTCTTTTACCAAGGCCAATCAAAAGTACCATGCCCGCATTTCTTTGGCGTTATTGCTAGGGTGACGGAACTAGTGTATAGGTAATGCCAAGAAATGAGTGGTATACCTTGAGTACATATCTGGTGAGATTAACTCCACTATGGATAGTGATACTATGTTACATCCATTACTAACACACGCCTAACTCCGCTTTGTTGGATCATGAGGTTAATCCCATATCCAAGCTAACATGATTAGATAGATTTCCCATATATATTTCTTTTCCTTCCTAATTGGGATTGTGTAAGAAATATCAACGAGGAACCTCCATAGAACATTCCAGGTGGTCCCATATCCAATTACTTTCAATGGCCGGACATGAGGCTCAAGGACTACCCCACCCGACGCAATGGTAATCAAGACAAGCGTGGCGGGTTGGATAGTGAACAAAATCACGGTCGACACGGGAAGTTCCACGACATCTTCTTCACCTCCACCTTCGGCCGCATGAGGCAGGCGGTAACCTCCTCGAGCTGCGAGGGACCCTCTCTTCGGGTTCGGAGGCCAACAAGTCGAGCGGTGAGCAAGATCACCTTGCCGGTCACCTTCGGGGGACCACCCCACCCCGGCAAGAACATAACCCCTTGATGTAGTGGACATGCACTACAGCTACAACACAATCTTCGGCGGGGGGGCATCATCAGCTTTTCGGCGCGTAATCCACCGGGTTACCTACGCATGAAAATAATAGTCAATCTGCAGGTGATAGCGGTCTTCGGGGGACCAAGACCTCGCAAGAAAGCGGAGGGGCGCAATCGCCTTAGGTCGGCGAAATGTGCACCCTCGAACAAGAAAAAGAAGGGACGAAGAGAGGGATAACGGAAGGAAAAAAGCGGCGACCCCGGAGGGGATGTCTGAACCCCCCGCGCACAACCGTGGAAGAAACCAAAAAGGTCGGGCCCGTTCCCGAGATGATGAGACCAAGGAAGTGACTATCTTTGCTCACGTTGGACCGTGTAATGCGAGGCAAACCTCACCCAATTCCTTCGCGATCAACTGCGATGTCTTCGCTGATGCGCCGGGACCTCGGGCGTTGGCCAGGAAGTGATTGAACACAAGCTCAATATCGGGGGAAGGTGCAATCCCATGCAAGCAAAGCTCAGGCGGATGTCGGAGAGAAAACAAGCGGCGCAAGTCGAGTCAATCGTCTCCTAGGCGCTAAAGTGATAAGGCGATCAAATACCCAACACGGCTATCTAGCGTGGTCTTGGTCAAAAAGCAAACCTCTCAAAGACAAAGACAGAACCACCAAGATGGAGAATGTCGTGGAACTTCACAAGCCTCAACAAGGCACGCTGAAAGATGACTTCCCTCTACCGGCGCATCGGCACGCTTGTGGGCGACCGCGCGGGATGCGAAATGCTATCATTACTCGATTGCTTCTCGGGGTACCACCAGATTTGGATGAGCAAGGAAGGCGAGGGAAAGACCGACTTCATAACACCCTTGATGCTTGTTGGCGGTCATTATCGGTATATTATACGCCAACCTTTATCAATTCACGAAAAGGAGCAAACTTATGTTACATATACTTTTACTTCGACCTAGTTCCACTTGTATTCGTAGAAATTATGTTTTGGGGTATAAGAGTGGAAAGCAGTACAAAATCGCCAAATAAATTAGAAAGCTTATTGAATAAAAAGGCGCCAAGGAGTAGATCAATCAAAGAGGACCAAACCCAGCGCACAATTTGGCCCATGCACCATCATAGGCCCAACATTTGAAGGACAAAGCAGCGCATAACGGGAGAGGCGGGGCGGGAGGCCCGTGAAAGGCCGGCTAGGCCCGTAGAGGCGGCGGGCGTATTTTTCGCCAAAATTTGCGCCCCTTTTACGGCGGTTTGGACCCGGTCTTCAGCGGCGGTTGCATGCGGTGCAAAAGTTTCGTTCCCGCCAAGAAGACCTCGAAGCAGGAGAGCCCTCCATTCACTCCTCCTCTCCACTATATAAAGAGAGCGCACCCCTCACTTGTAACACACACCATTCTACACTTGAGCTTCATCTTCCACACACACATTTTGTAGTAGTGTCCCTCTAGGTGTTCTCCCACCTAGTTGTACAAAATTAGAAAAAAGGAAGAAGTGAGAGGGAGGAGAAAGAAGAGAAGAGGAAGAGCTAGGGTTTATCGGTTTTACGCCTCAACTTTAACACCTCTACGAGGTGACTCAATTTGAGTAGCGTCCCGGTTATTTTGTGGTATTTTTCCAAGTTTATTATTTGACTTAATTCGGTATTGCTTTATCTTACTTACTTTGGAACTCCATTTCGACCGAGTGCTCTAGTCGAGGATCGGGCTAGTTTAGTAATCATTAGCATAGGCGTGGTGTCTAGGCTGAGTGTATTACTGAGTTTCGCGCCAAACCTATGGAATAGTTGTGGTAGCCCCGGGGGTGACAGCTCCGATCGGGCCTTTGTAGTCCACCATGTATGCGGGTTGGTGTTTTTAAAGTAGAAACTTTTGCGGCTGACCCCGATTACCGTTTCAAGTCTCTTCGAGAATCGGAAGGTTCATTGCTCAGTAAGTAGGGTCTAGTAAGCTGAACCTTGGTATTTAGTAATCTTGGGAAAACCTTAGAGAACCCCTCTCTACCTACAAAAATATTATTCTTTCTTATCTCTTGGGCGTACTTGATCCTTTCTAGTCACTTCTCGTTCCCCGTGGAAATCGATACAGAATACTCGGGTTGAAAGCTACAACGGTACTTTCGTCGCTTGTGGATTTATACGCTTATGCTAAAAATTACCAACAAGCTTTAAGGCGCCGTTCTTGGGGGCGGTAGGCGTTCTAGGATCGAACCAAGTCGTCCGTGTATCTTTTTATTTTTACCACCATTTTTATGCACCTTACCACCACCATCACCGCAACCACATGGACTCAACGCCTATCTATAAACATTCGGCTCCAAAAGGCGGTCGTTTGGAGCCTCCACCATCATCCCATCCGATTCTTACAAATGGCTTTGAAATTAGCCCGGCTTTCATAGCCATGGTTGAGACCAACCCTTCTCACGGCCCGCGATAATAAAAATCCATATAGCCACCTTCGAGGTTCGAGCACACGTGTTCTTGCCTCATTTTATCGGCATGACACGAGGAGACCATTAAATGGAAGCTGTTTCCATTCTCCTGTTGGGAAGAGTGAAACAATGGTATGCTCATACCGTAGGAGGTGTTCATAGCTAGGTTGAACCGAGACAAATTTTGTCTTGCTTTCTTCCACGATTCCCGTCGTGCCCTTCGAATAGAAATTCTCGGATTTAAACAAAAGAGAAGGAGACTCTAGGAGCATCACGGGCGGGTTACTAAGTCTTATAAATCTGGGCCCCGACCTTTCTTTGCCGGACCAAGTCATTCTTTGCCACTTCTATCTTGGTCTTAGCAAGGGAGGATGCTCTCAACTTGACCTCTCTTCTAGAGGCTCGTTTGTGCATAAATCCATTAGTGAGGAAAGCCATTCTAGAAGATCTTAGAAAACACCCCATACAGCGATATATATATGGCGAGTTTCGAGGAAGATCCAATAGAGTCAAGCCCCGACCAACAAAAGGAGGCACTTACAACCGAATTTGAAGTTCCTTCAAATTCTTCTCATCAAACTGGTTGTTGAGGAACCTCCGATTAAGGGAACATGCAATCACACTTCTTGGGATGATGAATCCCATCCTTATGCATGTCCCTTTGAATTCGAGGGATGACCATTTCCTTGATGATGATTTTTGGAATGCTTTAGAAATTCCCGGTCGGAATCATCATATACCTCGAATTCCTATATGAGGACATATCAAGAACACTCACAACACATAGGGGGTGAACCAATTCATATAGAAGACATTTTTACACCTTCTCCCCCTATGCCCACACCACGATGTCTCATCGAGGAATTCATTCACGATCATCAGGAGAGCGTGAGGCGATCTCATAATAATAATTTCGATCCATTTTTGCGGATAACTTGATCTGTCATGAAAAAGAAAGTGCTCCCCACAAATAGGATATTTCATCAACAAACATGGAAGTTCTGTCTAAATGTCCCATCCATTCCATGCTCATATGAAAAATCTCGATTCGATCCATAACTTCGGCCATCTTCACCGTGATCTACAACCCTTTCTCGCTCTCTGTTCATAAAATTTTTGAAAGGGTTATTGTAGATGCTTTTGTCTACCATAAATTTTGCAAATTTCGTGGTGTCACCGGCATGAGTTCTGGGGCGACACTCAAAGGTTGGTGTTGGAGGAAACCACTTCACCAACATTGGTTTCAAATTTAAAAGGTTTCCCAAGGGCGAGCTTTTGCGTCTTTAAACAAAAGCACTTAGGAGATAACCCGTCCATATGTGATTTACCTTCAATAAAATTGTTCTTTTCAAAAAAAAAAACTCATTTCTTTTTTACCTCTTGCCTTAATCTCTATTTCTTGTTATAAAAAAAAGCACTTTTCCTATTAATAAAAGCAAGAACATGTTATCAAGCTAGTATACACCTTGAATTATTCTTGTTGCTAACCATTTTGGTGGAGACAAAGAAAACGAAGAAGCATACAATGCTTGAGGACATGAGGCTACATCAACAACAAACTTTGATGCTCATGGGTGATGGAACATACTCAAGCGGGGAGGCGGAGCGAGGCGGCGGGAACCGCGAGGCACGATTGGCGTTACGGCGCCACATGGGGTACTACCCCTAACCCATAGGCCATCGGCTAGCTTGGGGAGGACCCCCACGGAGGTAAGTACCTACCTCCCCTATCATTTTATTTTATCTCTTAGTTTTTCATCTTCATTTCCTTAAAAAATGAAAAAAAATATGATTCCACTCAATATGTAGTATAAGGATGCTTAACTTCTCTGAAAGTTGAAATGATGAATAGTTGCTCTGTCTATAGTTCAATTTGCACCTAGTTCATAACATTGTATTCCCCAATGTTTAAGTTTATTGGCTTAACTTGTCTTGTCCTAAAACTTAATGATTTGTGGGTATGCAAACACATGATTCTTCTCTAAGCTATTGCGGATATGATATGGTAAAAATAGAATCTACTATGATTTTGTTCTAAGAGAGATTCATCATTAGGAGAATAATTTCAAAATTCCTTAATAATCAAAATTCTCATGATAGCCTATGTGAGACACACATCATACGCTTTTTTGATCAAGATTCACATTCACATTGCTAAAAATAGGTTATGGGCTAAGCTAGAAAAAATGGGCGTGTGTCAGGAAAAATAAAACAATGGGTACTTCGATACCGCCTCAAAAAAAAAGAGAGAGAATAATGGACAAGTGTCAGAGGGCGGAGTAGAGCCCACTTCTCTAAAAAAGAAATAAGAGCTAGCCCATACCTTATCAAAAAGAAATAAAATTTCACTTGCACATCTTGATCAAGGCTTATGACTTGTTTCTCCTTATGGTTTTGCACACGAGATGATTTAAGGAATCATTACGAAAATCTCGCATGAATGATCAATCAAAAGAATGAATGACTAGTGTTTCTATGAAAACCGTTCTATCTTGCAATAACCCAAGAGTTTGGAGAATGTTATAAGCCCCATATGATTTAAGTAAACAAGGATAGATAAAAAATGCCAATTTATTTAAACAGCGGAAGAATACTTTATTATGAGCATGGTACATTTTGACATATATCGGCATTGTAGCAACTCGATCAACAACCAAACACTTAGCTATTTGCTCGGGGCGAGCAAAGGTTAAGCAGGGGAACTTGTTGGCGGTCATTATCAGTATATTATCTGCCAACCTTTATCAATTCACGAGAAAGGAGCAAACTTATGTTACATATACTTTTACTTGACCTAGTTCCACTTGTATTAAGTAGAAATTATGTTTTGCGGGTATAAGAGTGGAAAGCAGGTACAAAAGTCGCCAAATAAATTAGAAAGCGTATTGAATAAAAAGCGTAAGAGTTGATCAATCAAGAGGACCAAACCCAGCGCACAATTTGGCCCATGCACCATCATAGGCCCAACATTTGAAGGACAAAAGCAGCGCATAGGGGAGAAGGCGGGGCGGGAGGCCGAGCCAGGAAACGGCCAGCGAGCGGGCGGCCGGCGCCAATTTTCGCAAGGGCTCTCCTTGCTTCGAGGTCTTCTTGGCGGGAGCGAAACTTTGCACCGCATGCAACCGCCGCGAAGCCGGTCCAAACCGGCGAGAAAAAGGGCGGCAAATTTTTGCGAAAATTGGCGCCCGCATCGCCCTAGCGGCCCGGCCCAGGCCAGCCTCCCGCCGACCTTCTCACATTGCGCGTTTTCTTCAAATGTTGGGCCTATGATGGTGCATAGGCCAAATTGCAAGTGTGTTTTGTCCTCTTGATTGATCTACTCCTTGGCGTCTTTTATTCAATATGCTTTCTAATTTATTTGGCGACTTTGTACTGCAAAAACCTTTCTAAACCCCTTCTACGAATACAAGTGGAACTAGAAACAAAAAAATATATGTAACATAAGTTTGCTCTTTCACTCTGAATTGGATAAAGCGGTATATTATACTCGATAATAACATATATTTTCCTGTTTCGAGAAGAATGGCGAGGGCCTACGAAATGCGGGGTTGACCCTCGCAAGAATGTCCACGGATGTCCTCGCGGACGACAAGGCAATCTCGCCCTACGTTGATGACATCGTTGTGCGAGCAAGCTCGGGGGACCTCGAGGAGGGTGTTCTTGAAACTCCGCGGGGCGAGACTCAAGTTAAACCCCGCGAAGTGTGTCTTCGGAGTTAGCAAGGGGTAAGCTCTTGGGGTCTTTGGTATGCGCAAAGGGGATCGAAGCAAACCCGGCCAAGATTCAAGCCATCACTCAAATGGAACCCCGACAAGCGGGGCGCGGCACGGCGCCTCGCGAACGCATGGCCTCCTTGAAGGTTCATCTCATGGTCAGCGGGGGGCCTGCATTTCTTTTCGAGGTCTCAAGGGCATGAGCCCTTCCAGGCTGGGGGTCTAATACAACAACAAACCCGGCGATCTCAAGCATTATCTCCTTAACCTCACAACCCTCCCGAACACAGCGGGCCTTCTACTATAAATGGCAGCCTCCCATGCGATAAGCGCGATCCTCACAAAGGAAGTCCCGAGCGGCACAGTGCGTCGGCTACCCATCTACTACATGTCGGAAACACTCGAGGCCCCAAAGCAACTACACGAGGCTTGAAAGTAGCCTACGCGTGGTCATGGCCGCAAGGAAGCTTAAGCATTACTTTCAAGCGCCGCGAGATCATAGTACCTTCTTGCTTCCGTTGGAAAACATCTTGAGAAACCACAGAGTGGGTGGGAGGATGGCCCGTTGGCGGCAATTTCAGGTGACCACGCAATCAAGTTTGTGGGCGAGCGGCAATCAAATGTCGCCAAGCCACGGTAGACTTAGTAGCGAGATTGGACCCCGGCGTGTACAACCAAGCCCCGCGAAGTTAGACCCAATATGAATGGCGTACTTTCGGATGGTGCATGGGGCTCCGAACGCGGGGATCGCAGCTATCCTCATATATCGCCATCGGCGTAAAAAGCTCCCTTCTACGCCCTTGGGCTGGATTTCCCATGCACCAACAATATAGCGAGAATCTGAGCGATCTATTGGCCTAAACAAGCTCCGGGCCCTATCGGCGCGAAGAGCCATCATCGAGAAACAGAACTCGAAGTCGTCTCGGGGCCACGTCGAGAAAATCTGCAAGGCTCGAAACCCGAATTACAAAAAGTACCTTCGAGGGGTCGGAAAACATCTTGAAACCCGAGTCGGTGGGGAGGATAGCGGATTGGGCGAGCTGGGTGACCACGCAATCAAGTTTGTGGGAAGAACGCGGCAATCAAATCGCAAGCCACGGCAAACTTCATAGCGGCCCGGACCCCGGCGTGTACAACCAAGCGGCGAAGTTAGACCCAATATGGGCGGCATACGGATGGTGCATGGGGGCTCCCGCGGGGAGCGGGATCGCGAGCTATCCTCATATCGCCATCCGGTGTAAAGCTCCGCTACGCCCGCGGCTGGATTTCCCATGCACCAACAATATAGCGAGAATCTGAGGCGATCCTGTTGGCCTAAACAAGCTCCGGGCCCTATCGGTAGCGAAGAGCCATCATCGAGCAGAGACTCCAAAGTTGTCTCGAGGCCACGTCGAGAAAGGCTGCGGGGGCTCGAAACCCCGGATTACAAAAGTACCTTCTCGGTCGAGAAATCGGAGGCTTTCTTTTCGGCGTCACGACAAAACCATAGCAAGAAGGGACAATGGCGAGGCCGATGAGCTAGCGAAGGCGGCGACAACGCAAAGCCCGTTACCCCCGTATTCTCACGAGGTCTTATCAAAGCTTTGCCGTCGAGGGACCTCCGCTGCGGCCAAGACCATGAAACGCCATAGCAAGTGAAAAATGGAGGGCCCGATAGTGGCATATATCAAAGAGCACCGAACCCGAGTCAAAGGAGGAGGAAAAAAGGATAACCTGAAAGTGAGGGGGTGCAGAATGATCGTGACGACTTTACAAGGCATCGATTACGGCACCACGGCTCAAATGCATCTCGGCCCGAGGGAAGAGCAATCCTCAGCGGGAGTCCATGAAGGCATCTGCGGTTCGCTGCGACCCAGCGCTAGTCGGAAAAGTGTTTAGGCAAGGTTTCTATTGGCCAACCGCTCAAAGTGGCCTTGAGAACCTCGTCAAGCATTGCGAGGGTGCCGACTAACGCCCACCACCCAAACCTCCCGGGCGACAACCACACCAATCGCCCAACATGGCCTCTCGGGAGGTGGGGCATCGATCTCGTCGGGCCAATGCCGGCGGCGCCCGGGAAACCTCCGTTACGCGATGTCGTGGCCATTGAGTACTTCACAAAATGGATCGAGGCCCGCCCCTGCGCCACAATAACCTCCTATTAGGTATAGAAGTTCTTACGGCAACAAATCATATGTGGTTTCGAGGGGTCCCAAAGGTGATCACGGTAGATAGCGGTACACGCGGTTCGTTTGCGAGGCCTTCAAACAATTTTGCTTTGGTTGGAACCAAGATCCACCGCCTCGATCGGGCACCCTCAATCCAATGGCCTGCGTCGAGAGGGCCAGCGACCTAATTCTCCAAGGCATCGGCTCAAAATTCAAGGCAAACCAAGGGAACATGGGCGAGCAACTCACGCCGGTGGTATGGTGCGCACAACACCTCGAATGCGAGGAAACAAAATTCACCCGTTCAAGTTACTGTTCGGGGGAGGAGGCCGTACTCACCGGAGGAACTCACCCGCGGTTCCCAGGGGACAACCCTCGCGCCAGCGGGAAGAACCCCCGTTCGCCCGGCGACCTCGTCGAAAGAAATGTGTAACCCGGGTCATCCTCAATCTCGCTCATATCGGCAAGAAACACGCAAATGGCGTGACAAAAGATCAAGCACCGCAGCCTCGCGGTCGGAGACTTTCGCTCATTAGGAAGCAAAAGCGGCTCGGATGGCGGGAAAATTAAGTAGCCAAAGTAGTGCGGACCCTTCCTCGTCACAAAGTCGACCCGGGCCCGGCTCTTTCCACCTCTGGGACCTCGATGGAAGCGATGCGCGCGCGCGGAACATCGGCGATCTCGCCAAATACTACCCATAGCGGTGCCACACCACGGCACTTTCGCGGTATGAGACCCCTCCCGATCATTTCTTTTTCTTTCTTCTTCATTTTACAAGTTTTTGTAAGACTCTATCATGTAGCAGGGGCCTCTTTTTTTCACCGAAGGGGCGCGAGGTTTTTAACGAGGCACACCCTTCTTATCAATATATGTAGATCTTTTCCCCGAAACTTGTGTTCGCCTTTTCTCAAAACCACGGCGCCGAAGGGGTGGGGTGGCGCCCCCGCCCTCATCGGCGGGCGTCGACGAAAATGATTGGCCTCGCCCAGGGGCACGGCATCCACCGCCCCGGGCGGAGCCAAACACGCCGAGGGCTCGCAAAAATACAGCCCCGATCGCGGACCCAGTATGGGCCGGCGGAGGAGGTACAAACGCCCATCGGCAAAACACGCGGGGCTCGCAAAAATACAACGATCAGCGGACCCGTATGGGCGCGCGGAGTACAAAAAAGACTCGCGCCACCACTGGCAAAACACGCCCGGCTTCGCAAAATACAACCCGACCGCGGACCCCGTATGGGCCGCGGAGGTACGAAAGAGCGCACCACGGCAAAACACGCGGGGTACCGCCAAAACGCAACCCCGACCGGCGGGACCCGGTATGGGCAGCGCGGAGAATACCAAAAAGATGCGCACCTACGGCAAAACACGACGAGGGGCTCGCAAAAAATACAACCCCAACCGCAGACCCGAGAATGGGTCGCGGAGTACAAAAAGAGCGCGCACCTTGGCAAAAAACACGCCCGAGGGCTCGCAAAGAAAACTCAGACCGCGGACCCAGTATATGGAGCCGCACGGAGGCACAAAAGGCGCAAACCCGGCAACACGCGCCGGGGGGCTTGCACGAAGACAACCCGCTCCCGGGGCTCGCGGCGCCAACCGGACGGACTGAGCATGAGCAGCGCGAAGTAGCAACAAAGAAGCTGGACCACTGGCAAACCACGCCCGGGCCGCCGCGCAAGCCCCCACACCAACTTGGGGTAAGGGCCTAGCCTAGCCCCAAGTTACCCCGGCTACTAGCGCAATTAACGACTTCACCTACAAAGGACACACTTCACTACCCCGCGAGGCCAAGGGCGCTCACCTAACCCCAAATAAAAAAGCTAGTAAAGGGCAGCGTACCACAACCTGAGAACCCAACCCCCCAACCAGCGCACTATAAAACCGGCCCTAGCACCACTCCACAGCACACCGAGCATCAGGGCACACAAAGCGATCGAGCAACACCGGCAAACCAATGCGGCGGAACTAGCCAGCCCACGCTCCTACAAAGCAACCCACCCGTAAACCCCGTAAAATTAGCACCACCACTATAACCCGACACACGCAATTGAGAATGTAAAAGCGCAAGCCACTAGCGGCGCAACAAGGGCTGCCGAAGACCCACCCGGCAAAACCCGATGCACCCCAGCTCGCGAATCCGGCTGGCGGTGGGGCATTGATTCGAAGGTGGACACGCAATGGAGAATGTAACATCCTCACGGTGAGCCACAAAAGAATCAGGTTAAAGTGAGAGCACCACTCGCGAGGCCCAACCGCGAAAGGGGGCTGTGGCGGCACGGCTGCGGCGAGAACCACTCGCATCAACCAAGGCTCTACAAGAGGGGCATTCAGCGCAAGTTTCCCAACCGCCACCTCCGACACCGCATCAACCAGCTTCGGAAACACCTAGACACCCCGGATGCAGGGGCAAGGAACCCTTCCACTTTCGGGTAGGAATAGGGAGACCTCAAGAAGAACCATCTAGCAAACAACCTCGCACACACTAGAAACCCGGGGTAACCTTGGGCAATCTAGCGAGAGAAGCTTAGCTAGTCGGTTTCCTCTGTCCGCAAGCAAGGGAAGCATTACTTGCGGATAGCCAAGTCAACTTGTACCTAAAATTGTCCATGCACAACGGTAGTTCCTAAACAAGATCATCTCTGTCAATGCGACCTCGTCTACGACTAAAAACCCATAAAAAACGCGCGAGCCTCGCTAAAAGAAGAGGCGTCGCTATGACTTCGTTCACCGCGACTAAAACCCGCTTAAAAAACAGCGAGCCTCGCTAAAAAAGCGAGAGAGGGCTGGCGCTTAAACTCTACTTGACTAAAACCCCACAAAACAGCGAGCCTCGCTAAAAAGCGAGGGTGTCGGCTGCGACTTAGTTCTACGACTAAAAAACCCACAAAAAGCCGGCGCCTCGCTAAAAGAAGAAGAGGCGTCATTTGCGACTTCATTCACCACGACTAAAACCCCGCAAAAACAATGAGCCTAGCTAAAAAGCGAGAGGCGCCGGGCTGCGCTTTTAATCTACTGTCTAAAACCCGCAAAAAATAGCGAGCCTCGCTAAAAAGCGAGAGGGCACAGCTGCGACTTCGTCTACTCGACTAAAACCCGCAAAAGCAGCGAGCCTCGCTAAAAAGCGAGGGCGTCGCTACGACTTTTGTTCTACGACTAAAACCCGCAAAAAATAGCGAGCCTCGCTAAAAGGCGGGAGGCGTCGCCGTGACCGTCTACGACTAGAACCCATAAAAAGCAAGCGAGCCTCGTTAAAAAGCGAGGGCGTCAGCTGCGACCGTCTACTACGACTAGAACCTCGCAAAAACAGCGAGCCTCGCCAGAAAGTAAAAGAGCGCAAATAAACACTCCTAACAACATCAAACACAGCGACCCCGGGAATAATGTCTAACGACCCACCAAGGGGATAATGTTCTGCGGCGACCCGCTAGAAGTTAATATTACAGCGACCCGCTAGAGATAAGTTTACAACAACCCGCAAGAGAGCGGACTTACAACAACACGGTAGGGCGTTCCAAGCCCACAATGTCATCGACCACGAAACCCTCGACCACCCACTCAATAAAGCCCTCAAGCACTTCCTCGACAATAGCCTCGGCAACCCATTCCCACGAACTCCGCCCGCGTCGACCACCTCGGCGTCGAGACGAAGTCCCCGGTCATTCTCGAACCAGCACCGTCCGGCGGCATTGCCGGTAAACCGCAATGGCCCCCCGGCGGGGTTGAGCACGAACAATAGGAAGCAACCTCGGAAGAACCCATTGCCCGAAAAACCGCCCTTGAGTCGGGTGTTGAGCTCCACGGGCTCGCTTTTCGATGCGATCACCGCGCAGCCGTCGTCAACACGAAAACCAACCTCGCCCAAAGCAAT
Source organism: Hyparrhenia diplandra (assembly GCA_015847255.1). Taxonomy (NCBI): domain Eukaryota; kingdom Viridiplantae; phylum Streptophyta; class Magnoliopsida; order Poales; family Poaceae; genus Hyparrhenia; species Hyparrhenia diplandra. Next base: position 209,729 of record JADLZK010011176.1, on the reverse strand, counting down.
AGCCACAGCCTCCTCATCACCAAGATCCTCGTCAAGATCGATCGCGAGAGGGCCCATACGAACTCAACCCTCTCAACTTGCCGTCGGACAAGTCATGCCGCCAAAAGCGCCTCGCGCGCTGATTCGCCCCGCGTCATACTTTTCGGCGTCAGCCCCACGAAGGCTCCAAAACTAAGCCCCGGGTACTTAGTCATTGCGTGAGCCCAGGTCTCCCGAGATGAACACATCTTGATAATTCATCATCGGGGCACGGCGTTCAGGCACCTCCAGCGCGGGCCCTTGAGGATCTGCGGCGAGGCCAACGATTAGCCATCACATTCCGCCAAAAGTCATTAAACCTCCTCACAACCCGCATCCATAACACAACGGTAGGGCAATAACCATATAAGATAAGCGAGCTCACCCTCGATGGGGTGGCCATAAACAAAAAACATCTCTAGTTTCTTTACAAAACCGCCGGCGGCATCCCCAACTCTGCGAACATAAAAAGCGCTCACTCGTGAAATCTCAACGGCTGGGGAGGAGGTCTGGCCCGTTGGAGCGACCCCGGCATGCGCCCGGGGTCGGCGCCATCGTCATTCCCCTTGATAGCGACACCTTCCCCATCGGCGGCGACTCCATCGGCGCGGGCGACCTCCGTATCGGGGAGCGGGAGGTTCCCCGATCTCTTGCGGTCTCCTCGGCGGGAGTCACATTATCCCTTTCAACCCGCGGCCGCCCGGAGCACGCAAAGAAAAGAATGTTAGTATGGAAGCGCTAAGGACACTTAGATCGGGAGTCGGGGGGTAACAAGTAAAACCTATACCAGCGCGTCGCCGCTTGAGCCTCCTCCATGGCGCGTCGTGCCCACTCTCAGGAAAACTTCTTCAAAAACTTGCCCGCCCGGTAGCGGAGGTCAGCATCCTCACACACCCGCTCATCTCCTCTTTCCTCGGAAACTTGAGCTTGCGGGGTTAGTCAAGGTCGCGGACACCTGCGGACCACGGGGCATGCCTTACGCCGGCACCACCCGGAAAGCGCCCGAAGTCCGCGCGTTGTGAACAAGCGGGGGTCACGCCCGGCGTCGACTTGACCACTCCGCCTTGGCGGGCTCCTGACGGCCCGGCGAGGCGAGCCACTGCTCTCGCGTCCACGGGATCTTTGTCAAGGTTTTCTTCACCGAGGCTCATCTCGGCGGGGCCTGCGTCGCTGAGAGCAGCCTACGCTCTGGCTCCGCCACCCTGCAATGCAGCCTCCTCGCGGCCTTAGCTGACGAGCCCGATGACCAAGTCGGCGTTCGTCGTGAGGTCTCCACCACCTGATCGTCGTCTTCTTGAATTTCTCTTGCAAAGGGCGGTATCGCCCCTTTGCCTTCCTCAACTTCGGCGTTAAGCGCCCGACCTCCTTTCGGCGCTCGGCGTCGTCGGCCCGTCTGGAAGCGGCTTCGGCGTCATCGGCGCTTCGCGTCGCGCCGGCGGCGTGACCCTCCAGCGACAGCAGCGCGGGGACTAGGATCCCGCGGCCTTCCGCGCGATGTCTTGGCCTTTAAGCTGATGCGCTGGCGAATCTCGACCGATGCTGGCCTCGGAATGCGGACCCGGCATTACAGGTGCCCGAGGGAAGTGCGGCTTCGGCCTCGGCCCGGACTCGGCCCCGACACTCCCGGCATCCCGGGGCCGGTGTCGAGGTCCAGGCCGCGCCGCCAACAACCTCCTCACGAACCCGGGGCTGGCGACCGCGAGCAGCAGCCATACCCGCTTCCACCAGTGGTCCTCGCCGTCGGGCTCCTCGATCTCGGCCCTCCACCAAAAATATGGCAGCGGGCGCGGTCGATTCGCCGAGGGCGGCAGCGAGGCACCACGGAGAGCTCAGCGAGAAAGAGCTTGGCGGCTGCGGCGCGGCAATCGGCGCCTCGATCCAGCGCGGGCGTCGAAGTCGAGCCATCTCGAGGCCGGCTGGCACCTCTTTGGTCGAGTACGCTCAACAGCGTCGCGGGGAGTCCACCTCCTCCTCCAGCGGAAAGGTCTTCATCGCGGCCGGGGAGGAACCCGGTCCCCGTCGACGGCGGGCCCGGCCGTCTTCCTCCTCGCTCTCTGGAGCTACTAATGTCATGAATGAGGCGGCCGCCCGACCCGCGCAGCGGCGGGCGTCCCACGCCCACCGTAGCGCCGCGAGCCCTGCGACCTCGCGAGGTGGTGGCGCCCGCATCCACGGGCTGCTTTCGCCCCGGCGCCGCCCGCTGGACCGAGCTGCTCAGCTTCTTCAGCGGCTTGCCGCGGCGGAGACGAAGCTGCTCAGCTTCTTCGGTAGCTTGCACGCGGCGGTCACGCCCACGTCGCCCGATCGCGGGCCAACCCAGTAGTAGATGTCGAGCCCCAGTGAACACCGGTTCAGCCTCCGTCGCCCGGCCGAATCCTCTTGTACTTTCGGCGTCCTCGCATTTTCCAATCGGCTCTTAGGTTTGTGTCACGACCGGCGAGAACGGTGGCGGCCGTCTTCCTTGAAGCTGGATTCTTGAATCGATGTTCCCGGAGGGGCGTCGAAATCCGGCCTGGTGACTTCACCTCGGACCCGCGGCTTTTGGCATCCTCCACGCCCGGCCATTCTTGCATCGCCCGGCGGGGGCACCACCCTCGCCGCCACAAACTCCTCCACCAAATCACGCCCGTCAAATAATGGGACATGTTGGTTAGCATAAACTGGCTCCGCCCGGGCGTTGGTCTCCATGCCCTTCCGAGGGTCGCCAAGGTTCGCGGGGGCCCTTACGGCTCTGGAGCCTCGGAAGCTCGTAATAGAACCACTTAAGCTAACTAGGCGCGGACCACTTCCTCTTCTGCGCTGCGGCGGCGGCGACTTCGTGTGATGCGAAAGTGTACACAGCGTCTTCTAGCCAAGCTGTTGCATCCCATGCGGTACCCAGCGGGGCGGGAGTTCGCGAGTGCCGCGCGGTGGCGTAGAGGAAAGCGTCCACATCCGGCTCCAAGCCTGCGGCGGTAAGCCCGGATGAAGATGGGCGGCTTGGTGAAGCGGCGAGGGGTTGGGCTGATGAGGCGGGCGAGCAGCCGGCACCTCCAACCACGAACTCCGCGGCGGAGAAAGCGCAGCCCGCCGTGAAGAACTTCGGCAAACCCAACCACCTGCGTTGTCGTTGGGCCGGGGACAGCGCACCTCGTAGCGGCGGCCGAGCCTTCAGCGAGCGAGGTAGCCCGGCTCCTCATATTCCTTCAGCTCGTCGTCCCCAACCTTGCTAAGGGGAAAGCGGCAAGGTAGGAGAGGTCTCCGCCGGCTTGCTCTTAGCGGCATCGAAGTCTTAGGCATCTCCGCCTAAGAAGGACTAAGCACGACATCGCGAAAAGTGCGCCTCTCGAGCTGTGTCTTGCTTCACGAAACCTCCAAGCGGCGCGCGAGAAGATGTGGCGATGAAAGCAATTGTGGCGGTAAAAGTAAGCACAAAATTTTTACTGCGGTAGCACCCGACTATAGGAGCGGGCAGCCCGGCGAGCGGACCCCGAGGGGCGCTTAATCCACGCCCGCGTGCCCACGGTTGGCGTTCAACGCCCGATTCAACAGGCGCAACCGCCCACCACCATCAAGGCGAACACGTGTCAAGACCTACCCGTGCCAGGCCCGAAGCTTAATTAGGGCGTCGGCAAAAGGTTAGCCCACTGGATGCGGTCATCCATGGGGCTCTCCCCTCGAGGTTTCACGTTGCTGCGGCGGGCAACACGGACCATACCCAGGGGCTACTGTTGGGGAGGGACCCTCACCAAAGGACCCCCCCGGTAGCTCCTAGGCTTAGGAGCGACACCCGTGGCGGAGGCGGTCGCGAGCAAGGAAGAGCCCCACGAAGGCGGGGGTGGCCAGCGCCTAGAGGCGACACCCGCGTGGCGAGGGAGGCAGCGTAAACAGGGAGAGCCCCCACGGGAGGCGGGAGGGCGGCAGCGTCGAGGCGACACCCCGTGGCGCGAGGCGGCGTAGGCAGGGAAGGGGCCCTGCGGGGAGCGAGGGAAGCGAGCGGGCGAGGCAACACCCCGCGGCGCGGGGTGAGCCGCGACCACGGAAAGGACCCATAGCCTTGAGAGTCGCGGAGGCGAGACAAAGGGCGAGGATTCTTCTGCGGCGGGGAGCGAGGAGAAACCCTAGTGAGCCCCTAGTAGCAGCGAGTGGTGTGATTTTTACGCGTGTGCCCTTAGCGAGGGGATTGTGCAGGGTTGCCCACATGTGTGGGTCATGGCGTAAAGTGGCAACTACGCCTTGTCCAAATGTATACTTGGCGCCACGTGCTCACAGGACCCCTATAAATACGGACCCAGACAAGGCGTATTGAGGGGCGGTTGAGGGAACACATGACCTATCAATCGAAAAGTTACTCTCTCGGGATCCGCTCGCTTGCCCCGTCACACACACAGGGGACCCGGCTCGTGGGCCCGGCGTCTCTTCGTCCTCTCACGTAGGGAAGCCCTGCGCCCCTCCTCCCGCTACCCCGTAGCTAAGGTTAGAGGGGCGGTCGTTCCACCCACATCATTCAAAAAGCGGGTGTAGATGAAATCCATGCTTCGAGGCCAATTGGTTTTGTAAAATTGCTACGTAAAAGATGCTTGACAAAATCATGACAACAAGACTTCAGCGAAATCAACACCCCATTGGTTACGCAAGGGGCGATCTACGCCATGGCTATTGGGAGGCTCTCGGCGTGGTTCTACAAGCAAGGGGATTCAACAATGAGTGGCGTGGCGGTCCTCCAAATCAGCGGTTACGGTAAATGGCTGCCTAGGACCATGGATTACATGCAAGCGATGCGAGGCAAGGGACCCGATCTCGGCATACTCTTCCTCCTCATCGAAAAAGTGTTGCAAGTGTACATCAAGCAAACTACGCCATCCGACACCCCATTGTCGAGGTCCAAAGCTGCCGATGTTACAATATCTGAGGCGACACCTTCTAACTCTTTCTTTAACTTGCGGAGGATTGGCATGTATAAACTTCAAAACCTTTTCTATAAAATTTAAAACCTACGGTTTATTTTGTAATGTCCATATAACATCCATAATATAACACTACTACGAATTGTCCATCAACTGGCTTTGGGCTCAACCCCCTTCCAGCGAAAACTGAATCGGTAGAACCATAGCGGTAGTGATGTGGGGTTTGAAACACTACGAGGGTCAAAACACCGGCGGTGATGCGAGGAAAACGGGTTTGATATCGAACCGGCGGCGCCTTTGTCACCGAACTGCTTGTCGGGTGTTCCGCGACCGGCGGCATTTTTGATCAAAGCAATGCGAGGTTAGGAAGTCAGCGGCAGAGTTGATATTGGGAGCACTATCGGGCTTTAGCGAACCGGCAGCGTGGGGATAACACTGTCGGGTTAGGCTGAGCCGGCGGTGTATCGAAGAGGTAACAATAAGCGCTTACTTTGAACCCGTCGGTGAACTTTTTGTGAACAGCGTGCGTGATCTCAACCGGCAACGGCGTTATAAGAGTGGAGACTATCGGTTGGTTAATGCGGTCGGCGGTGATGTTTTACGTAAGTCTATGGCGGTTAGTAATTCAAACGATAGTGTTTGGTATAGTTACACTACCGGTTTGTTGCTCATTCCTTTATCGGGGCCCATGCCACCCGGCGTTTTTATTTTAAATTTTTGAATTTATTAGGTGGAATTCAGCTCTTTTTAAATCCAAAAAATCATCATACATTAATATCATCAAAACATTACGAGGATTTAATGGTTACATACAACAAAATCCACCTAATGTTCTAGAAACTAAGCCTATATGAACTTCTAAAATAAAAACACCAATGGCCATAGAGTCATAGACATAAATAAAAAGCATGACATCTTTCCAAAACCAATTAGCGGCAATTCTACTTAATCTTCAAAAGTATGTGGGGTGGCTTCTCTTCAATCTCGGGGGCGGCTAGTTTGCACCATTGTAGCGACGGCTTCACCTTGATGTTGTATTTTTACGTAACAATTATTAAGCGTAGCCTTGGACTTGAGCATAGCAATCTTCCCGGGTTAGATAGATCCCGACGCTTAGCGACCAACAAACACTACATTACCACGCCATGCTTGCCTATACATGTCACCAAAATAGGATGATATTGCTATGTTATTCATAAAAGTTATGCGATAAACCTGAGACATATATTTAAAATATCAAACTGGATTTGAACAACACTAACTCATGAATTTCAATCACAATTCGAGCACGGAGGTTGCGATGGCGAGAGGCGGGCATTTCAACGAACACCTCAGGCGTGGCCAAGCGCACTCACCAAGCTTTAGATGCGCCTCGTGCGCTCCTATCTTGTCTTGGAGGATTTGAGGAGGGACAAGGTCGCGGGGCTGATGCCGCGAATTCGAGGCGGTGAAGAGGAAGGCGGCGTGAGGCGCGGACTTGGCGTGAAATTTGAGGGGGCGTGAGAGGTTTATGTGTAATCCTCCATGGTGGAAATGGCTTGAATTTTTTTTTTCGGTCATGTACACCCAAAATATGACCCCACACAAGTTCTTAGGTTTTTGATAAATATTTTAATTACTATGATTTTCTTCTACCTAAAGCGGCGATAAGAAGGCTAATTAAACCATGGAAACACAAGAATATGTCTTGGACCTCCGCGGTGATTTGCCTCCTAGGGCACATGAGACCACTGTGGAAAAGTCTAGCAGCATTCCGCTCTTTTAGGTAGATGCAGCTCGATTCAAACTATAATTACAAGGTGGCGTCGTAGCGAAATTCAAATAAAGCGGGGAAAAGTACCAAACCAACTCGAAAAAAATCTCAAACTTAGGTAGGGTGCTTCCCAATTTGCATGTGAAGGCTCAGAAAAAGTTTGAGACCACTACAACACTTAGGCAAACATATGAACCACATGGAGCACAAGAACTACCTTTGTATAGTCACTTCATGGTAGGGATCATGTGTCTTTGTGAAGGATGTGTAATCCTCCTTGGTGGAAATGGCTTGAATTTTTTTTTTTTCCATGTATACCCAAAATATAACCCCACACACAAGTTCTTAGGTTTTTCGATAAATATTTTAATTACTATGATTTTCTTGAGCTAAAGCTGGCGACAAGAAGGCTAATTTAACCATGGAAACACAAGAATATGTCTTGGACCTCCACGGTGATTTGCCTCCTAGGGCACATGAGACCCTGTGGAAAAGTCTAGCGGCATTCGGCTCTTTTAGGTAGATGCGCTTTCGGTTCAAACTATAATTACAAGGTGGCGTCGCCTTGAGAAATTCAAATAAACTAGAAAAAGTACCAAACCAACTCAGAAAAATCTCAAACTTCGTGGGTGCTTCCCAATTTTTATGTGAAAGGCTCGAGAAAAAGTTTGAGACCACTACAACTGCAGGAAACATATGAACCACATGGAGCACAAGAACTACAATTTGTATAGTCCTAGTTCGATGGTAGGGATCATGTGCCTTTGTGAAAAGGATGTGTAATCCTCCTTGGTGGAAATGGCTTGAATTTTTTTCCCAGCCATGTACACCCAAAATATGACCCCACACAAGTTCTTAGGTTTTTCGATAAATATTTTAATTACTATAATTTTCTTCTAGCTAAACTAGCGACAAGAAGGCTAATTAAACCATGGAAACACAAAAATTTTTCTTGGACCTCCACGGTGATTTGCCTCCTAGGGCACATGAGACCACTGTGGAAAAGTCTAGCGACATTCGGCTCTTTTTTGGTAGATGCAGCTCGGTTCAAACTATAATTACAAGGTGGCGTCACTTGCGAGAAATTCAAATAAGCGGGAAAAGTACCAAACCAACTCTGAAAAATCTCAAACTTCACAGGTGCTTCCCCATTTGCATGTGAAAGGCTCCGAAAAAGTTTGAGACCACTACAACACCGGCAAACATATGAACCACATGGAGCACAAGAACTACAACTTTGTATAGTCCTGGTTCGATGGTAGGGATCATGTGCCTCTGTGAAGGATTGGTGGAAATGGCTTAAAAATTTTTTTCCTAGCCATGTACACCCAAAATATGACCCCACACAAGTTCTTAAGTTCTTAGATAAATATTTTAAATTACTATGATTTTCTTGAGCTAAAAGGCGACAAAGAAGGCTAATGAAACCATGGAAACACAAAAATTTTTCTTGGACCTCCCGCGGTGATTTGCCTCCTAGGGCACATGAGACCACGTGGAAAAGTCTAGCGGCATTCCGGCTCTTTTTTGGAGATGCAGCTCGGTTCAAACTATAATTACAAGGTGGCGTCGTTTGAGAAATTCAAATAAATTGGGAAAAGTACCAAACCAACTCAGAAAAATCTCAAACTTAGTGGTGCTTCCCAATTTGCATGTGAAAAGGTTCGAGAAAAAAGTTTGAGACCACATGGGCCACAAAGAACATTACAAATTAATTAGGAAGTAACCATACAACCTTACAAATAATTAACATAGTAAACACACTAATCATCATCATAAATCGCCATTAGGGATCAATATTGGAGTGCTGACTTGTGATCCATGCACCACGAATGTAGGATTGTAGAAATATCGGGTAATTGATGTCGCAGTTAAGTATCCGCTTGAGTCGATGAAGGTCAATGCCCTTATGATTGCACTCTCTGTCCCTAAGGGGCGTAAAATTCTCGACCATAGATATAACCTAGTGAGCGACCGATTACCTAAGTTAGTAAACCTTATGCGGTATTATTAAGCCCTTACGTAGTTTCTTGGCCAAGGTGTGCCTGAAGTCCCAATGCGTGCGAGTGGATTGCGTAGCAGGTGAAACGGCCGCCAAGCCACATGCGGCATAAGTAAGATGCGTGGAGCAAAATCTTCAAGTGGGAGAATCAAAATGAATGATGATGATGTGAATCTATCTAATATGCATTGCTAAAATGATGAATTTAATTTATTACCACATCATCATGGTTGTAACTCCCAACATATTAAGCTATATTGCCATGGGGGATATTATCGGCGAACAAGGCAAATATCTTGAAGTCTTTCCCGGGCACAATGTAGCAAACCGTTCGAAGAAATCTAAGCACAAGGAAGCGGCATGGTACTGGGCGTTTTTGCCGCGGTCGTTCTCTCGTTTCCCCTCTGCGTGGATTAGGTGGTACATTTGTGTCTGGGAATCCTCGAAGGGATGTAAAAACTTATTTCACGTATATAGTTGATGACGGTGGCGATGCTCTAGATATTAGGTGGTCTCCACAAAACCGAGAGATAGAGAACCCGGCCAAGTCTTTGTTTCTAGCCATTGTATTGGGGATAAAGTCACGTGAAACATATAAATGCAATAAAAATGGCGTTAAGTTAAACTAATTGTCCATGTATTTGTTATAGTAAAATAAGAAATAAAAATGTTAAAAAAAATTACATACGATGGTGGATAAAGGGAATGGCCTTGTGTGTCCACACCGGGGGGGCGAATGGCTCATTGCCCGGCGTGGAAACCTGGTTTCTTGTGGTGGCGGCAAAGGGAGGACCATTCATACCACCAGGTAGGGCGATAAAAGGAAAAAAAAGGACAAATCTCATAAATATATATAATATATATATATATATGTATTGTTTATATGCATATATATAGGAATTCTAGACAAAAAAATATCCTTACCAATGTAATATCACGGAGCCATAAACAAATCTCCTAGAAAGAGAGTGTGTGAAAAGAGCTGAGTGGATTTAGTGCGAGGTGTGGCCGGGCTTCGTGGAGTGCGTGCTTGGGTATGTGTGTGGATGGATCTTGCACCTTGATTTATAGCGATTGATCGGTCGCGGGTACATCAGCTTTGCCGGGTATTAAGATATACCGGTAGTGATAACTTTATAACTACGGTTATTTGAATGGGCCAGTGATGAATACAATATCACTACGGTTGTTTGTATGTATCGGCGGTGAATTCCGCAGTGTTGTCACTTCACTTTCGGTTGCATGCATGCATTGTTGCGATCTTTGCTACATATGTGCAGTAGATGCTTCCATAAAAATGGGGTTTTTGGTTATCTATTCTTAAGGGGATTTGGATGTGAATAAAATTCATTATCTGTTCTTTGTTTTTTGTTACATATATAACTTTATTTCATTCACATTAGATTTGGATATATATATACATTTGAATTTTCCTCACAATATGCGGCATATTTCATTGGCCGCTAACCGTCTTTATTTGCAACATCTTTATTATGTTCGATGAAGGGGTAAAAAATAGGAACTCAAAAGATATGAAGAGACAATCAAGATTCATAACAAGCGAAATACAACGATAAGAAATTTGATTGCATATATTTCCATAACAAAGACCTTACATTACATATATTTCCATAGCAAAGACCTTACATAGAACTAAATATCACGGTAACAAAGACCAATTCTGATTGAGCGACCAATTTCTAGGCAACATCCCCTTGCCGCTTAAATAGGCGAGATGGCATGGTTGAGTCGACTGCCGTTGTGCGGAGGAGGACGGGCAGCGATCTTGCCCGGCTTTATTGGTGCAAAGTGGTGATCGAGTTGAGAACCGTCTTGGCCGTTGAATTTTTAAATCGCTACTTGGGTCTAAGTTTTCACCGGCGGTGATGTTGAATACCAGCGGCGAAAGATCTGCACCGGCGATGATCTACATCACCACCGGGTGTAAACTTACCCCGGCAAGGATCTACATCATCTAGCCGGGTGTGAAACTACACCCGGCGGTGTTTTAACCGACATTGATTTAACCCGGCCGACGCTGCGGTGGTGCCACGAGCTTTCTCATCGATTCCCGGAGACACTGCCGGTTTCCTAACCGGCGGTGAATGCTACTCTGTGTGCGGTTCTCAAGCAAGCGGCATGCATGCAGCACGAAGCACCGTGAACACGCTAAGTGAACGTGGCGGCTACTGATATTGTGGTAATAAAAAAAAAAACAGTGATGGCTATCCGTTGGGCGGTACAAAGTTTGATTCTTTAAATAGCCCGGCGGTGTTGTGGGCGTGCTACTGACTTGTTGAGTGTGTCATTTTCGTGCTCCGGCCGGCAGAAGTCTCGTCTCCCTCCCTCCCTCCCTCCTCGCTCCCTCACCTATCGGCATCGAAGGTACGTGTGGTTGATCTTGTAGCAATGGTAAACAAGTGTGAAGCATGCATTCCTTGTTTCAAAATAACAATGCTAAACTCGATCATCGTTCTTGAAAAAATGGTCAAAAACTGGCTTGTTGGGGATCAAACCGGGGATTTCGGGATTGGGTGTTGGGAAGCGCCGTGCCCGGCCGAGGAAGCGGCCATTGGAAAGCAGCGAACGCAAGCGGCGTGGCCGGCCTTTCGTGGGGAGACGGGCCGATCACGACGGCCATTGGATGAGCCGGTCGTCGCCGTTGGATCGTTTTCATGGCGCCGCGCGTCTTGGGAATGACAATGGACTGCATGCATTCCATGGCTTGCTACTATATAACAACGCCCGATTTGGTACCATCTCCATCGCTAATTAGCCTCTCTCTTTCCATAAACCCCGTGAAGCTAGCTTCTTCTTCATCGACGAGATGGCGGGCGTCTACACCAACGAGGAGCTTTTGTTCACCATGGCGCGCCTCCACGGCGCCCTCCGTATTTTCACCCACCGCCGCCGAAGAACTCGGCCTCCGCCAACTGCCTTGGCCATTGGTGGAGAAGGCGAACTTCTACGCCTTCAAGGTCGAGGCCATCGCCGACATCCTCGCTAGGGGGATACCGCCAGCCGGGCGAGCTCCGTGGCAGCCGCCGGGCGGGGACGCGGCCGGGCGCCCGGGAACGCGGCCGGGTGCCGGGAACGCCGGGCCGGCGGCGCGGACGAGGCCGGCAGCGCGGCAATTTGGCCTGGCGGCCGGGCGGCGGAGGATGCGATGGCGGCGGCCGTCGCCTTGCAGCGGAGGCGATGGCGACGCCGCTTTCTTTTTTTTTCATTTTGTAAATATATTATCTAGTAATATATAATGACTCTCAAGTCGTTTTTAATTCATCTCCGTTCTCTGTTTCTATCGTTTGTTTTTCTTGTTCCTTCTTCATTCAACCCCGCGAGCTATCGGTTCCTTTAATTTGCTTCCCCTCCCAAATCGCTATCGGTTCTAATTCAACCCGGTTGTGTCAATCTTCAAATCGCTTTCGGTTCTAATTCAAACCCGCGAAAGATCTGTGTCCATCAAGACCACTGCCGGGAACGATTCAACCCGGTGGTGATCTGAATCTTCACCGCCGGTATTGGTCGTGATCCGTGGAGTTTCCGAGTTTCCCGCTGAATCGGTTCATCACCGCCGGGGGCAGGTTCAACACCGCTTTGGGGAGGTTCAACACCGCCGGTGGATTAAATTCGGCAGTGATGCCGGCGGTAGTGATGAGCGATTCTGTAGTAGTGGAAGAGTCTCTTAGAAAGCATCTTAATTCTTACTAAGGACATTGGGAACCCAAGGATGACATATCTAATGATGCCATAGAAGGAGAGCAAAGCTATCTAGAATCCATTCAAGTCTTCTTTCCTTCTATTTCGGACTAGATAACTTATTTAAACCTATTTTCAACCTCATCCCTTGACCCCAATGAATCCTCTAATGTTCTTTTTCTTGAGTCCACCTACGATCTTAGAAAGCCCAAATATAGACATCATAAAGGATATAAGGAAGACCAAGAAGAGCATTATCCAGAATTGGAGAACATCCATGAGCATAGGAGTTACATCCTAAATTTTCTATCCAATCCTTGCCCATGTGAGCAAACTCCTGAATTGATTGCCATCTCTAATCTTACCACTTACAAGATCTTAAACCCCCTAGAGATAACTGTTCATAAGGATTTAGAAAGGGTGGTTGTTGATCTTATTGGCTTGAAAGTTGAGATTGGTGATTTAAGGGAAAACCTCTTTATCATCTTGACTTATATTTGAAGGTTTCCCAAGGATGAGTTTTTTGTCCTAAAACAAGCACTCTAGGGGGGAGTTATATGAATATAAATCTTTTGCTATAACACCCCTTGTGTAGTGAGCATAGAGATATAATTATGAGAATATTCCTTCGGGTATTTTTGTTACTAACCATTTCAGGTCTAGAACAAGGAGAACGAAGGATGACAATGTAAAGGTATGTCCAAACCAATCATTGAGCAACATTGAATCACTCATATAATTCTTGCCGTGTTGCTCTCTTACCTTGGTTGTTGCTACCTTTAATACATGCTCAAGTTATTACACTATTTCATCTTCACTTGAGTAAAACTCTACAATGCCTTCATGCTACCTTGTCTATCATAGTATGCTTTGGTTTGGGAATGTTGCTATATTGCAAATAGTATGTTTTCAAAGGTTTTTAAATTAAGCATGGTGCTTAGGTTAAAATGGCTTCCTTAATTAAATTAGACATGGAGTCTAGTTTGGTTATTGAACTAAATATTACTTGTGTAGACATTGGTATATTTTGTTAGACTAACCCCCAAAAAAAGGAAAGCTCTCAAACAAGCTTGGGAAGTCCAGAGATGAACTCAGATCAGAGATGAAACAAGGCATATGATGAACTCCAACCTTGTGCAAAAGACACAGTTCACTCATCATCAATGGAAGAACTGTAAGTCTCAAATCATTCACTCAGTCTTTTGCCACAATTTAGCTTTGCCTTGATCCTTATGCTAAAGTGCAACCATAATTAAAATATGTATAAGACATGAATAAATAAAATCTATGCTAAGGTAATCAAAGAACCACCTTTTCATTAGCATAGATTGGATCATATGAACCTTGGGCAACAACTCCTTCTTCTACCATGTTGTATTCCCTCGGGTATGTGTCCATTGACATTTTGCAGGAAAGGATTATGCTAAGTCTATTCATAGAGTGAAATGAACCTACAAACCAAACCACCATACTAGAAATGAAGCAAGAGAAAGAAAAGGAGTGCCATAAACAAGGTCTACAAACAAAAGCACTTGCTCAAGGATGAACTCAAGAATAATCGGCACATGGAAGAGGAAAGATTAACTCCACTAAGGATAATCCAATCGTGCTTTTCCTCCTCACATGCTCCATCACTCCACATGCTGGTTTGCAATCTCTCTATTCACTATTACTCTTTTCTACAAGTTCAAATGATTTCGTTTCATGAAAATCAAACTTAAGGTTTCATAAAATCATTCCTTTAGAAAAGCAAGGTGAAACATGAGATAAAAGATCTATGCTAAAATCTTCAACCAAACTTTTCTAGAAAGTGACCTTTAGCCCTGTGACAACACTATTCTTGTTACTACTTGTATATTCCTTCGGGTATATGTTGTTCACTAATGACGCTAGAGTAAAACCATGAGAGAAGCAAAAAGGTCCTAGCACAATTCAAAGGAGAAGAAAGAAAGGATGATGCAATAAAGGAGACAAGTTAGGAGCAAGATATACAAGAAGCCAATTGAGGAAAGCTCCAAGCAAAAGGTAATAATAACCACAAGGTGCTACAAAGATGCCGTCACACTCTAATAAAAGGTAACATCTTGAGGTAAGCTATCATTAACTAAGCTTTTCCTAATAATGGCATGCTCATAAAGAAAGAATCAAACATGTTGAAGTCAAGACCTAACCTTATCCATCCTTCTTAGCTTCGCATGTTTAGTTCTTTGTTCCTAAAACACCGCTCACTTGATCTCATAGTCCCCATTCATGTGAATTAAAATGTTGCTCATCCTGCTTTTGCAAGATAGTCATAATCAATTAAATTGTTGATGCTCTATCTTGTGATCTTATCACCCTCATCATAAATAAATAAAACAAATAAACATCAACTCTGCTTTGTTTAATGTGCCTAAGGTTAGAGAAGAATGAATAAAGTTTTGGTTCTGTTGGTGTTTTCCCACCAACAGGGCCCATGCACTTGATCTCTACCTTGTCTTTGCAAACAGGACATACTTCAAGCACAATATGGAGGAGTATATCACTCTCCCAAAATTCTACAAGAAAATGTCCTGACCCACAAAGCACGCACACTAAACAAGATGTTGCTCGCTTCCACTGTCAAAGCTTCACTTCAAACTATGGGACAAGCAAGCAACGTAGGTGATGCCATCCTCGAGAGATTATTATCTCGTGAGATGAAGTCACCAAGATCAGATGATACACTTGAGGAGTGAGTAAGGTAAGAAGTCTTGTTCAAAGGACTTAAAATATTGAACCCTCGCCGGAAGGTAAGATCGGTAGTTATCATGCATAGCATATTTATTTCCTTGCATTGCATAACCATTTTTCTTTAGCATATTTAAATTTTTGCATTAGCATTGCATTGAAAAATTCTCAAGCTCCATGTGAATAATCTTGTGGCGTATAACAACCCATAAGGATATTCACCGTGGTGGCATAAAAATAATTATGCATTCATCTAGTTGCATTTACATTATAATTCATTGCATGCATATAAATATATAAAACCCCAAAAACATTGAGAAGAGAAATCTTGCTGAAGTTCTACCTGAAATAATTATGATCTATCTTGAAAATCTTTAGACACATGAAGCCTATGTGGCGAACCACTAACGCTTAATCAAGTTCCACTAGCTTTGTTGTTTATTTGAGTTCAAAGAGGATTTAAAGGAGAGAAACATGATAGGGCGATACCCTCGTCCTTGTCTACCTCAACTCCCACAACAAACCCGACACTTCAATCTAGCTTGGGGAGAGCACCCCCTTATCACGATAAGTATCTCTATTACTATCTATATATTATTAGTTAAATATTTGGTTTGCTATTAAAGTATAATAATACGTTTGGTTTTATAGAGTATAGTCATTTAAAGAGTCTTTAATAAAAGTGTGATCTTTAGAGTGTAAGAATAAATAAATAAATAGGAGTGTATAAGAAGTTCTCTTTGCCACCAACATAAAATGATCTCTGAAGATAAAACTCATGGAAATGATGAATAGTTGCTCCGTCGTAATTCCTTTTCGGAGCACCTAGCTTTCAAGCTTAATTTCTCTTGAGCCTTAAATGCAAAATTGCCTTGACTTGAGACTTACTTTAAACCCGAAACCTGTGGGTTGCAAATTGCTTGCTTTAAAGTCTAGGTAATTGACGGATATGATATATGAGAGTCCTGCTGCTATTGATCTTACTCCTAGTGATGCTAGATTTCTGGAGATTTATTTTGAAACTTTAAAAGTGCACATGATAAGTTCCTGTGTGACAGAGTGTTGAACCTCCTATCACAGCCATATATATACATGCTCCCTAGATTAGGAAAACCTTTTTAACATATATATAGGCTGCTTGCTTTGCATTGAGTTTGTTCAATCTTTGTCGACCCTTAGAAACTTGTCATGCTGATCATGTACACTCCATCACCATTCCACCATCACTCTACCTCATTCCATTCCACTCCACTCGACTCCACTCATTTATATGCTATTTCCACCCTGGAAGTACGCATCCACCATATATACACCCATCATATACATACCACTATCCATTTCACTCTAGCCACCAAAAATGTTCTACTCCTATCCTAGGAGAGAGCAACCAAAAATATTTTCTTTACCTATCCACTCATTCATTGCTAGCCAATATCTTACAAGAGCTCCATTACATTTATTTATCTCTCAAGAGTTATTGCAAAAGAGATTTGGGTTGTAGATTAAAAAAAAAAAAAAAAAGGGAGATGAAAAATGAAAAATGGACAAGTGTCCTACGCGAGTAGAGCCTACCTCCCTAAGAAAAAAAAAAAAAGAATAAAGGAGAGTTAAAAATTGGACAAGTGTCCGCTGAAAACAATGGGTACTTAGATGCTCGCCTCTCCATAAAAGAAAGAAAGAAATACAACCCAGGTTCTCTACAGAGTTTCCAAATTCCAAAAGAGAGATGATTCCTCAAGGAGCAAAAGTAAGCTTTCCCCTCATACCCCTTATCCACTATATTCTATCTACCATACACATGCACCACTTGATCAAGACGACTCGTGACTTTGGATCCATTGCTTGAACTTACAATATATGCTTAGTAAGTAGAATTAGTTTTCTCGCACCTAGAGCTCTAGATATAAGCCTTAGATATAGGGTGAGAGAAAGAAGGCACGAAGTCCTACCGCCTTAGTCCAAAAATACCATATATTATGAGAGAAAGGCAAGACAACCTTGTTGCCTTATTGAGGATCCACAAATACCACAAAATAAGAGACTTGAGAGAGTCATACTAGGAACTTTGAGTTTTATTTGAAAACTTGCAAAACTCCAGAAGGACAGTTGAACAAAGAGTTTGAGACATGGTGCTTGACTTGATTGTTCTATCTTTCAATTACTCAAGATCAAAGAAAAGGCTATAAGCTTCATGGTTAAAGGTAATATGGGTAAGTTGAAGAATGAACCATTTATTCTTATCTGGAGGAGAAATTTTGTATGAAAGCATGTGTATTGTTGAGGCGTGAAAGCGTTGTAGCACCTCCTGATCCATTGCTAAGTTTGGTTTTGCTAGGGACTAGCAAAGGGTAAGCTTGGGGGAGCTTGCTGACACCTGTTATAGCATAAAATTACTAGTCAATTAATATGAAATAAGGGCTTAAAATAAATATCAACATAAGTCTAGGGGCTTAACTAACATAATTCCACGAGCTTTGGTGATTTATATCTTTTCAGGGACTTAACAGATAAATGCAGAGAAGAATGGAGAAAGTTCCGGAATATGCATCCCATACGACGACAAGACTTGACCGTGAAGTAACTCAACCCGAAAAGTGGACTAAAACATTCTAGAAGGTACCAGAGAACACCAGAAGGAACCAGAGGCCGAGGGAAGACTGGACCCTGGCGGCCGCCAGGCCCATTTTGGCCGGCCGCCAGGTGGGTCCCACCAGTCAGTCTCATCTTCCTAGGTCGGTTTATAACTGACCTTGAGGTTGTATCTACACCGTTATTGAAGGTCGGTTTGATCCAATGGTCATCGTTCATCGCCAAGGCCTATATAAGAAGACCCCCTGACCCTAGGGCTAAACCCTAATTTATTACTATCTCATTCTATCTCAATATCTCTTAGTTGTAGAGGGGTCCCTTGTAAGGATCAACTCTCTCTAAGAGATTAGTGAAGGATAATTAGACATGTAATTAGAAGTAGATTAGATCTAATTAGATCTATTCAAGAGTAAGAGTCAAAAAGAGATTAGAGCCATGGTCCTCATGAGAGAGACTAGAACTAATCTTGTTCTTAGAGTTAAAGTGTTGGTGATGGAAAGAGCTGCTAAGAAAGCACCGGACCTGTCGGTGACTCCTCTACATCTCGTTCCATCGGAATCAAGTCCCATTAACACTAGTACTTGATTCCGAGACTTCTATGGTAGATCAACTCCTTATTTTGAGTAAGTGAATGTTCTTATTGTTCACAACTCTTCTTTGAGTACTTTAATCTGTAGGACCCTATAGATTAGAGGGGTAGCTTAGGTTTAGGCGTGGTGCCTAGACTGGGGTTGCTTGTGATGACACCTTATATTCCGGGTCGTGCGGTAGATCGCGGGAGTGACAGTCCTGTTGAGTCCTTTGGAATCCACCCTCGATCTATAAGACTAGTTGGGCATATAAGTGCCGAGGATTGCATGTTTTGTCCATGTTTTCCTTTTGGGTGCTTCCCTCAGAAGAAGACAATACCAACATATGCTTACAAGGATAAGAATTAGACAACCATAGAAATCTCCCTATCTCTTTATCTTCTTCAGTTCCTTGACTACTACTCAGGGATTAGTTATATTCTTTATTTATCCTCACACCATCCTCCCTGTGGATTCGATATTAAAACCCTCTCCCGGGTGAAATGCTCACCAGTATCCGTTCGCTTGTGGATTATTATTAAATATTTCTGTAGGCTTAACAAATACCAACAATAGACTAAGTAATGGCGAGTTGTACAACAAATCCACAATCGTTGCTAACACTTGCAGTTGGAGTTTTATTGTGGAAAAGCTCCAATAAATCAGTTTAGTACCATTAGTAATGCAAAGTTATGATATAGCATGCCATGAGGCTAAATGACACGCAAAGAGGATAAGATAACCTATACCCGAATTGATGATAGTTGACAACAGCAACAACCATATAAATAATTTACTCCTAAGACAATAAGTCAAGTGTGCTGCCAAACACATTGACACCAAGTTATTTGTTAAAAGGAGTAAGTCCGAATCATTAAAAGTATTGAACATGCAAGTGCCAAGTAAGTTCTTGCAGATTCGCTTACAATGGCTTACCACCCAGTGTATTGAGAGAATACAGAGTCGATATGGGTTCATGGAAAGCCAATGATTTCTGGACAATTAGGGCCCAGTTAGGACTATGTTTCAAATCAGATAGATGTATTGTAGCTTTCAAGTCCAATGGCAATTGACTATGACGATGAGACACGCTCTACACATTAATTTGCAATGAGATGGGGTTTGAGCACTAAGTAGTTAAGTTGAGATTAATGATTAAGATGTAAGAAGAGATCGAGGGGGAGAATGTTAGTGTTTGATCTCCTCCTATTATTGGACCCAACGGCCCAATAACAGAACTTGATCTGCTCCTGGATCGGGGGAGCCCAACCCATTAGTGGTTGGAGGGCCCCTGTCACACGACGGTAATAAATAGGGGTGGGAGAGCCAAGGCACAAGACACGAGTTTCACCGCCGCCACTTCTCCCACTGATATCCTATCCCTAATCCAATCTAGAAGGGTCGTAGCCAATGACGGGAAGCCCCTCCACTGCCACCACTGCCTCGACTGCACAGCCACTACACCAACTGTCGCTACCCTAGCATAGATGGACACTAGCGTTGCCATGGCGGATCCAACTGATGGTCAGTGATTTTCCCTACACTACTCTCTATGTTTCTCTCATCCCCAATGTTGTTGTTCTAGTAGATCTTATTTTAGGAACCTCTGTTCATGTTGTTGTCTAAGTGAGTAATGAAATGCCCTCTGATCTACACCAAGTTGATCTCTAAATTAATTCTATCACCCACGCCTTTGGCACCTGATTACATGAAAGAGGTTTGGTGTAGATGGCACCATCGAGATAGCCAGGCATCGGTCCATAAGCGGGCGTGTTGTACCTCCATCACCCACCAAGACAGTGACCGAAGCACGAAACATGAGATGGACTGCACATCCCAGCTTGATTGGTAGTAACGCCCAAGGTGTGTTAGGCTGTGTGCGTCGGAGCCGCTCTCAACGGAGCTGGAGTGCAAAGCCGAGGATCTTGAGGTTCGGCAAGCCTTTGTACAACATTAGTAGGACGGGAATCAACCATAGTTTGATCATGCATTGGTGCATCTCCGAATGTGCAAGAGGAGTTTTGAGTATGTCAAAGAAGGTCTACCTCAGATCGTAAACAAGAACTGGCATTAGGATGAAGCGAGGAAAGGTGAAATATGTTTTCATAAATCACTACGTCATGGTATACGTATTGGGTGACCATCAGCGGGATCAAGACACTCGAAACCTTAATGTGGTTGTTGTATCCTAGAAAGCAACACCTTTTGGATAGATACTCTAGTTTCCGAGAGGTGTATGGTCTAAGGCTTGGCCATACAACGCACCCAAAAGAACGAAGAAAATGTAATTAGGGGCGGTACCAAGAAGAAGTTCATGTGGTGTGGAATTTTGGAGATGACTTTTACGAGGCAATGGATTGATTAGGAAAACTAATATAATTAATGCCTCATCCCAAAAGTTTAGTGGCACAGATGCATGAGCCAATAGGGATGGTCCTACTTTGATAAGATGTCTATGTTCCATCGATAGACCCATTCTGTTGATGGGCATGTGAATAAGACACATGATGTACAATACCAAAACCTGTAAAGAAAGAGTGTAAAGAACGATATTTGCCACCACAATCTGATTGAATAGCACGAAATTTTTGTGTCAAATTGGTGTTCAACCATGCTTTGAAAATCTCAAAGACAATCAAAGAGATGAGACTTGTCATGCAGCAAATAGATCCATGTGTATTTGTAATAATGATCAATGAAACTAACATAATACTTCTACTGGCCAATAGAGGTGGCTGCTGGTCCCCAAATATCAGAAAATACAAGTTCAAATGGACTTGATGATACACTAGCAGATTTTGCAACACTACAAACTCAAACTTATTTTTTTCTAGAGATTCAAATAACTTGATATGTCACTACAAGAAATGTGGCAATCTTATGACATTTATGCCATGACATATGATTAAAAGGTCACTAAATCAACTAGTTTATGACATTTGTTTAGGAGCCTACTCAATTTAGTGACATTAATAAATAAACGTTATAACAAATGCCAAAATGGTAGTGGGATGGTATATTGTGTCAACATTTGCCATGTCATAGCGTCCAATTTACTATTGCCATAAATCTATGACTAAGATGGTGACTCATAAATTATTTTTATTGATTTTTGAAAACCTTATAATCCAAGGTGGCATATGGGTCAATTTGACATGATGGGTCCCACTACCACCTAATCGAGTGGTGTCCAAATATTTCTCTCTTTTTTTTTTTCGGTATTTTTCCCATCTATTTTTCATTTTTGTCACAAACCGGATCGATTCGGGCGTGACACGTGACCGGGCGGCACGCTGTTGGGGGCGGCGGTGGCTGGACAGGGAGCGGTGATCGGCAGCGTGGACAGCGTGGATGACGTGGGCTGACGAAGAACGGCGCGAGGTAGGAGATGACGATGATGACGTCATGGCAGCTCCGGGCGGCGGCGCGTCTTGCGTGCGGCGGCGCGCAACAGGCGGGCGGCGGTGGCGGCGCACGCGTGCATTAGGGTAGAGAGAAAGGGAGCCTGAGAGACAAGAGTTTTTGGGTGTTACCTCTTTAATTTTTTCTCGATTAAGATTCAAGTGACTACATGCCCCTTGTATTTATATTCCGAGGAGACTTGCATACTAAGAAATATCTAGGAGGTTTCCTTATAGATTGGAATAGCTCTTGACAAAGCAATTTATTTCTTTCCCCTAAATATTTATTTCCTAAATAATTATTATTTAACGACGAGCGAAGGATGACGAGGCGGGCGCGGCGGCGGCCAGGGCGGTGGCGCGCGCGCGTGCCCTCCTTGGGCCTGTTGGGCCTCTTGCCCACGGGACATGACATCACTCCCCTTTTTCGACAAAGACGCCCTCGCGCCGTGGTTCGCATGGTCGTTGTCGTTGACGGTCGATCGAAGCGGCATGTTCGAAGTTTGTTACATTCACCGTATAGAGGGAATAAGCTGGACGAAGATGAGGACACTGACCCTTTCTGATGCTGGTTTGATGGGTGGGATTCCATTGCTTGAGGGGCGCCCAAGCTAGTGCTCCCGCCTGGAGCTTGGTGGTTCCAGCAAGGCTATGTAGCTTGTTGTCGGTCGGTGTAGCGGATTGAGGTAGGATGAGGGCCTCCGTAGTGGTGACATGGTATACGTGGTAGAAGACTGGTGCATGTGGCATGTACCTCATGTCGGCGTTGGTGGGGTTGTTGCCCTCTTCTTGGTGGCCACGCACGGTGCCCCTTGGGCTAGGCAGGCGGCCTCCCAAGGTCCAGTCCTGGGGTATGACATCTCCCCACCGTTCGATGAGGCGACGCGTCCATGCGTCGGCTAAACTTCGAGTCGTCCCAGCTGCCGTAGCCGAGTTGCCGTTGGTGATGCCGATGTTGATGTCATCATGTCCATTGCCTGTTGCCGAGTTGTGCGATGGACGTGGCGGAGGGGGGTTGAGGAGACGAGCGAGGCAGATCGCTGTGTCCTTCGATCGGGGCGCCTCCCATTGTAGGGCCTCTCGATGAGGCGTGAGGCTGTTGGCGAACTTGGGGTGCCGATGTAGTCGTACAGGTCCTCGTCGATCCGTTGGCGCTAGGTAGCCGATGAGGTCGCCGTAGATGGGCAGCTTGAAGCCACAAGGGGAGACACCATGTGGAGGTGTCCCAGTGCTCCCCGTGGCGCTGGCAGGCATCTTGATGAACCAAAAAGAAGTACCGCTATTATCGGGTGGATAGCGGCATACCTCATGTCTTTTGTTACGGCCGATGTTCCGCTGGCGTGCGGCTGATGGGGGCGCCTTTGGCCGGGCTGGTGCTGGTGTCATCGGGAAGTCTGGCGCTGGGAGTGGGGTTCTTTGCTAAAGCACTTGCCGTGTCGGCCGCGATGAGATCCACCGGTTCGCTTGTTGGCGTTCTCCGCCCATGGTGGAAGCCCGAGGGATATCCGGTGGGTGTAGTAGATTGTTGTCGTTGTCGAAGGTCGGCGAGTGGACGAGTGCGTCGGCGTCGGGGGTCATCATCGGCGTTGGCACCCCCGAGGCGTCGTTCTTGTTCGTGGCGCCCATGATAGCGTCGTCGTTGTTGGCGATGTCGTCGATGCCGAGGGTGTCGTGCGGGGCGACGTCGATGGAGATGTCGTGGTCGTCGGTGATGTCATTGGCGCCCACGAGGGCATTGCTGTTCCCTCCTATGGCCATGCCCGTAGGGGTGGCATTGTTGTCGTTAATGGTGCCGATGTCGGGGCGTCTTGGTTGGCGATGATGATGTCGAAAGTGTTGTCGTTGTTAGCACGGGTGGTAGAGGTAGAAGCTCCATGTTGGTTGGGATGGACTTGCCTGGTGACCGTGGGCGTGTGATGTCCTGGTCGGTGAAGGTGTTGTCGTCGTTGTTGTTCACGGCGCCGGTGTTGTCCAGGAAGGCAGGATCAGCGACGTCGATGTCGACGTCGGTTGACGTCGTTGTGTCACCCATAGGGACATTGGTGTTGTCGTTGAAGGCGAGGACGTCATGGTTGATGACGTCATGGTCGTTCTTGATGTTGTTAGGGGGCCTTGGGCGTTGTCGATGTCGATGGCGTTGGAGTTGAGATCGGCAACGTCGGCGTCGATGTCGGACGGCGTCGTTGTGTTGCTCTTGATGGTGAGTTCGTGGATGCTCCACGGTGTTCCCGATTAATCGAGAGATGATGTTGGTGACATAGGAACTTATCTCGCACTATCGTTGGAGCCTCACGACGCCGGCCTAGTTGGGTGGCTTTTCGTCGAGCAACCGTGAACATCGGTGGTAGCCTCATGGTCTAATCTAAACTGAGCTGCGACGGCGTGTGCGTCCTTGGGGTAGGCGTGCTCGTTGCTTGTAGCATCACTTATCTTGGAGGGGGGCGTGGCGGCGCGCTGGGGGAGCGACGTCGCCGTCGGTGGAGCCCATGGAAGAGGCGTCGTCGATGGCGAGATGACGTCGGAGGCGCGTCGTCGGACGGCAAGGCCGCGTGGTGCGGTGTTGCTTCTTTGTCATGGCCACCGGTTCGTCATGGATGTGGTGGACGGCGTTGTCGTTGGATGTGGCGACTTGCTGTACAGACTTGTTGTTGCTCCCAAGGTCTTTGTCGCGGCCGGCCCTGTGGTCGTCGAACATGGTTTGAGCTTCTCCATAAATGCGATTGTCCACGCATTGGGGTGGTAGTCGTCGAAAGCCATCGGTGGTGGGAATCGTCATGGTCTCGGTACCAGCTGTCACAAACCGGATCGATTCGGCGTGACACATGGCCGGCGACGATGTTGGGGGCGGCGGCGGCTGGTTGGGAGCGCGATCGGCGGCGTGACGGGCGTGGATGACGTGGGATGACGAAGAACGGCGAGGTAGGAGATGACGATGATGACGCATGCCAGCTCGGGGGCGGCGAGGAACGGCGAGGCGGCGGCAGCGGCGGCGCACGTGCGTTAGGGTAGAAGAGAGAGGGAGCCTAAGAGACAAGAGTTTTGGGTGTTACCCCTTTAATTTTTCTGATTAAGATTTAACCGATTACATGCCCCTTGTATTTATAGTCCGAGGAGACTTGCATGCTAAGAAATATCTAGGAGGTTTCCTTATAGATTGGAATACCTCTTGATAAAGCAATTTATTTCTTTCCCTAAATATTTATTTTCTAAATAATTATTACTTAACGACGGTTTAACGATGACGGGGCAGCGGCGGCGGCGGCAGCCAGGCAGCTGGCGCGTGCGTGCCCCCCTCCTTGGGCCTGTTGGGCCTCTTGCCCACGGGACACGACATTTTCTATATGCATGATGGGCTCTCAAAGCAGGAACCAACGGCAAGCTTGGGCCTTGTTTAGATGGCTAAAATTTCTAACCTTTACGCACTTTCTCTCCATCACATCACATTAAATACAAAAAAAATATGTTTGGAGTATTAAATGTAGGTAAAAAAATAACTAATTACACAGTTTAGATGTACATTGCGAGACGATTCTTTTGAGCCTAATTACTCCATGGTAGGATGATATTTACCACTAACAAACGAAACGTCTTACGAGTGTGCGATGTGACATTCGGTTACAATTTTTAGCCATCTAAACAAGGCCTTGGTTGTCGTAAGAAAAACTACGAGCTTGGCATGGGCACCAATGCACAACGTGCATTTGACCATGCAGGTGGGGACAACAATGTATGTTCTCTATTTTTATGGGGCGCACTGGCGCCCGGACTTCTGGACGCTGGCTCTATCCGACGCCCTCGTGTGCCTGCCTAGTCCATCTATCTATCTGTATGCCTCGCCAGGTCCCAACATTGATTCACTGACCGGTTTGATGCATACTCGGGCGCGTGCACGCTAACACATGGCCTTCTGCCATTGTGCGCCTATGTCACACGCGTCTGCTACTGCTGCTATCTGATGTACGCCGCTGCTTGCCTGCGCCGGCACGCATACAGACTACAGGTCTGCTGCTGCACGCCATGGCATGCTCGCCTACTGCTACAGTACTTCGCAAGCTAATTAGACCAGTTTGGTTAGAGATTTTTTGGAGTTAAATCCCTTTTAGTTTCTATGAAACCAAATATGAGACTTTTTAGAACTTTTTACTAAAAGTCCCTAAAATCTCGTCCTTAAGAGTCTTTTTTTCTAAAAAGTTTTGGGACTAAAAAAGTCATAGGACAGGGTCTTACTCCGTGCACCTAAAACAGTTGTCAACATAAAGCACTTCAAAACATACGTGTGAATATATGCGAAACCTAAACATAAGTGGGTAACAAATATGTATAGCCACTGCAATATATACAACATCTAGATAAAATATTTATAACAGATTTTTAAATAGTGTTGAAACATTTGAAATATACATTTGCAACATACGTGTATAGCCACTGCAACATTGTCCTATGTAACATTCGGATAAAAATACTTGCAGCATACATTTGAAATAGCTGAAACATTTAAAACATACAATTACAACATATATGTATAGCTATTGCAACATTTATAACCCCAAATATAATTTTACCACATCCCAATAGAACATATACAACATTCAAATAAAATATAAGCAACATATATTGTACAATGGTTGAACTGACCGACATACATTTGAAATAGATGAAATATTTAAAACATACAGGTGCAACATACATGTATAGTTATTACAACATTTATAACCCTAGATATAATTGCCCACATCCCAATAGAACATATATACTCGGTACTCCACTTAATAGAGTATGCAATATTCAAAAATAAAATATATGCAACATATGCAGAGTATAGTGGTTGAACTGACCAGTAGGTATAGCCTTGTGCCACTATACTACTACTACTACTAGGCTGCTGCTGCTACTACTAGCTGATGTCAGCATAACAAACAGCGTCATGTACGAGTATACTCTACCTACCGGCTCCTGGTAGGCTGCTGCTGCTACTACTACTAGGAGTGTGGTTGCAAACATGTGGTCATCTGCCTCAATCAAACACCGTGCAGGAGCACAGCGCTGCACGAGGCGTGGAGGCGCGTCGCAAGGCAAGCGGCGCAAGATGCGAGAAGGGAGGTACAGAGTAGGTTCGACTGCACGAGGCGGGTTTCGCTCCAGGTCGCTCCAGGCGTGAGGAACCGTCGTGGGCCTGGGCCGCAACAAACGCCGAAGCGTCTAAACGCCCGTCAGTAACTATTACCGATTTTTTTGGCTAATTGAAGCCCAGCCTACATGCTGGCCGCAGACAACAAATGGGCCGCACGCACAGGCCTCCTAGCAGCCAGCGGACGGCACATGCAGGAATTCCAAAGGGCGACCTGAAGGAGAGATGCCTCTGGCCAGACCAGCGGAACTACCACTACTTTTTTTTTGAAAATTGGGCCGAGGCCCCTACAGTTCTTTATTGAAGAAAACCAGAAAGTAAAACATACAATCAAAGTAAACAAAGCAAGGTTCTGGAACTACCACTACTCCCCTTCAAAAAAAAAAAAAAAAAAAAAAAACTACCACTACTGTTGCGTAAGTATGTACTCCTCCATTCCAAATTGTAGGTTGTTTGACTTTTCAACCCTAACTTTGACCAATCGTCGTATTCAAAATTAACATAGTCAAAATTTAAGTGATTTGTAAAGAACTTTTATTAATAAAAGCACGCCACAACAAATGAATTGATATTTTATATAAATTTCTAAATAAGACGAATAAGTCAAAGTTGAGGTTGAAAAAAAGTCAAACGACCTACAATTTGAATTTAGTATATCTTAATTTCATAATTTGTTTAACTGTGAAGGAGCGTGCGGAGGTACGTAAAACACCTTATAGAAGTCTCTGCTCGCCTACTCATCTTCAGAGTCGCGCGGAGGCATTCAATCTTGTGCATATGGTGGTCTTTATAAGTATTTTATTGCTGCTCAATACATAGCCATTACTTCCGCTGATTCCTGGTTTATCTTTCTCATGCAAGTATAAAGGCATCACTAACTGACATTGAGAAAAAAAAAGGATGTAATTTGTAAACCCTTGTTAGGAACAATCAGGGAGTTCCAACGGGTTGGTTTAGGGTAGTTTCGTGCTACGATGAATGCTTGTGTCCCATGGGTGCTGCAAAGCCCACAGATGCTATTAGTGAAAACTCTTTTCATTGTATCAACCTGGAGATGAAGACATGGTATATGCATTGTTTTTACTCATTTGTGTTTAATATGCAAAATTATTTATCTTGTTTTAATATCTTGTGTGCAGTAGGCAATACTGGATTTGGAGCTTGAACATTTTTAATAATACAAAATAACATTTTTATTTTTTTTATTTAAACTATCCATGTCACCCATTACAAAAAGCTACTCCCTCCGTCCCCACTGAGTTTGTCACCCCGGATTCCCTGCCATCTTATTCGATGCTTCGTCTTATTCAAATTTTTGCACAAATATAATTTATTTTGTTATGACTTATTTTATCAATGAAGATACTTGAATATTGATTAATTTATTTTATGATTTGCATAAATATTTTGAATAAGACGGATGGTCAAACATGAAGTTCAAAAGTAAAAACGACGAACTCCATGGGACGAGAGGGAGTAAACGAAAGTATCTCTCGACATCCAATGAAAATACAAAAAACTAATTCCATAATGTCAATTATATATATATTTCTAAACTTCACATTTCTAGCACTATATTAAGTTAAAAACAAAATAATTCAATGTTCCACCACCATATTTGGTGCGGTAACTAGCAAATTGTTGATAATATTCAATTTTTTAAGGATTTAGTGGGGAGAAACCCCCCCCCCTAATCTTTTTCATTGATAAAGGTATAAAAAAACAATTACAGGTGCACAAGGGGTGCAAAGAGCTAGTTTTAGGAGTTACACAAACTCAAAAAGGAAAAAAATGATACATTAAGGGATATTCTCCAACCAATTTTTGATCGGCCCCTTAAGTACCGGTTTGGCTTTGATGCAAATCAAGCCCATCTGATCTTTGAAGAAAATTTTCCAATTAGCATATGTACATGGCTTGTTGTCGAAGATCAAATCATTTCTCATGTTCCGGATCGACCCAAAAAAATTTGTAATGACAACTTCTCTCAAGAAAGGAGCTCAAATCTATTCTTTGCTTGAATCATCATGTCGGGGGCAAGTTGAAATTCCAATTGATATCCGCCAGGACAATCCAACAAGCTTGACTAAAAAGGGCAATCGAAGAACAGGTGCCAAATTGTTTCATCTCCCAATGAGTTGCATATGGCACGGGAATAAGAAGGTAGGAACATATTCTTCCTTCTAAGTAATCCTCTTGTATTCAGTCTATCCATAAGCAACAACCAAAAAAAAGAATTTGTGTTTTCCTAAGTTGGCACCTTTCCAAAGCCATTCAAAAAAGGGGACGCTGGCTCATGACCTTTTAGAGTTTTGTATGCTTTCTTTGAAGAATAGGTCGTCGAATTCCAACAGTAAACCCATTGATCATCTCCCATCAGATCCCAGTCAAATGTACTCAGCAAATCTTCCAATTCATGTAGTTCACTTAAGGCCTGTGGGGACAAGGGAAGAAAAAAATTCCTATTTGTCTCATTAGTTAGAAAGAACTTGATAGAGCATTTTTTCTTTTTTGAGAAGGAAAACAGTCTCAGGAATTTATCCTTGAGACAAGCATCATTCCAAAGATCATTAGACCAAAAGAGTATAGATGAGCCGGACACAGGTTGACCTTTTGCAATTTTCCTGAAATCAACATTCAATTTCAAAACATCTCTCCACCAAAAAGATCCAACATGAGTCCTTGCATGAGGTGGGGTATTCTTTGTTAGCATACAATTTGCTCCAAGTTATTGAACCCGTGGGTATATCGGCATGGTTATAGAACTTATCCAGGAATTTCATTAGAAGTGCTTTGTTTTGAGCCTCAATATCAATTATGCCTAAGCCTCCTTCTTCTTTAGATTTGCAAGCAGGTTCCCAAGCCGCTAGGCATTTTCCTTTTCTCGCTTATATCACCTCCACTCCAAAGACTATGCTTTCTGAGTCTATCAACCATTTCAATCACAGGTGGAGGAAATATTAGAGTGCACATAAAGTATGTAGGAATGGCTGAAAGAACAGAGTTTACCAGAAGGAGTTTCCCATGATAAGACAGGAGCTTGTTGAAACCAATGACTCTTGCTTCTATTCTCTGAATCACTGGTGCAAAATCTAAAACTTGTGGTCTATTGGTACCCAAAGGGAGTCCAAGATAAGTGAAAGGCATAGTACCCCTGGAACAACCAAAAGTGTTTGCAAGATGTTTCAATTTTTCCAAATCAGTGTTTATTAGGACCATGAAGGATCTACTGAAGTTTACATGTAGCCCAGTTGAGTCTAAAAAGGATCTCAATAAACATTTCAGATTGAATAGACATCTGGCATCAGCTGGCAGTATCAACAATGTATCATCAGCATATTGAACTATTGGAAAATCACCTCCAAAAGTGTCACATAAAGGGTGCTTAATTACACCATTTCTCCAGGCAGTATTAATAATAGATTGGAGTAAATCAGCTGCTATTGCAAAAAGGAGTGGTGAGAGAGGGTCCCCTTGTCTAACACCTCTCTGACAATCAAAAGGTTTTCTAGGAACACCATTTAGAAGCCTGAAGATGAACCTGAGGTGAGGATTCTTTACATTCAACTTATCCATTTGGGAGGAAAACCTTTAGGTGTCATGACTTGTAGAATGCAATCGATGTCCCACCTTGTCGAAAGCCTTTTCAAAATCAAGCTTTAGAATTACTATCTCTTTTTTGGAATGGTGACGATGTGTAGAAACTGAAAGGCCCAAGCTAGGCAATCCTGAATGGTTCTTCCTTTGATGAAACCATACCGATTGACATGTATCACCTTTGTAATTACATCCTGTAATCTTGTGGACAAGATTTTTGTTAGGCCTTTAAGGGAGTAGTTAAGGAGAGAAATGGGCCTATAATCGTCAACACCAGCAGGGTCCTTTTTTGGGATTAGGGTGATGTAAGAATCATTGAGGCACCTGATATCCATATCAGTGGCATAGAAATCATTCAGATATCTCAAGAAATCAGTCTTGATTATGTGCCAACATTTCTTAATGAAGAACCCATTGAAACCATCAGGTCCTGGAGCATGATCACTTGGCATTGATTTGATAGCAACTTGGATTTCTTGCTTAGAAAAATCATCACTAAATGTTGCAAGGCTTCAGATTGATCCGTAAGCAAAGTATCTAGATTGTAGCCGATTCCGTTAAATTCGGAGAAACCCATTCTATTTTTATATGCATTCCAAAGCGTAGCAAATTTCTGCTCATGGTCGAAAAAGTGATGATGTTATCAAAGAAAAGTCAAGCATCCAATATGTTTCTTAATTTTTCTATGGGAAGCTCTTGCTTGAAAAAAAGCTGTATTTTCATCACCCAAGGTAACCCACCTATTAGTATTTCTTTGCCTCCAAAGAAATCCTCTTATTTTCCAAATGTTTTGCCAAATGTTCTTTTACTAAGGATTTGAGGCATTTTTCTAGGAAACAAAGTGATCTTTGGTCCTCAAGACCATCTAAGAGAAGAAGGACCCGATTACGCTTGTGGATCAACTTATTGAGGTTGGACAGATGTTTGCTCCATTTTCTTAGTCCTACTCGACCTATTTGAATTTTCCAAACTAGGGTTTTGGCAAAGATTAGCATAAAAAGCACAAGAGTTCCAATTAATGAAGTTCAACAAAGCATCAAAGAAACCTGGGTGTTCCACCCAAAAATTTTCAAATCTGAAATTATTGCTCTTTGGGATCTTGCTACCAATGTTAATGACAAAGGGAATGTGATCGAGAGTGGTCTTGAGAGTGATTGTACGTAAGTAGATGGGAAAGACAATCCCCAATTCTCTGACACAAAGATCCAGTCCAACTTGATAAGCAAGGGATCCTCCTGCATATTACTCCAGTGAACTGGCACTTGCCACTGATGGGTATATCTGTAAATTCGAGATCCACCATAGTATCTCGAAAAGAGTCGTGCATTTCATTTGAATTTCCTCCTCGGCTTATTTCTATCTTCAACACTTTTATACGTGATTAAAATCCCCAAAGAAGAATCCAGTCATCAAAGGTGGTGGTGTCTAAGTTGATAAGCCAGGTGATGAAAGCCATCTTTCCAGCAGAGTGTGAAGGGCCATAAATATTAGACAGATGAAAAGGGCTTTGATCCAACAAACAGGTGATTTTGGAGGTGATGGTGTAGCTGTTGATTTCAACAATGTTGCACTGATAGATACTGTTGTTCCAAATTAAAAGCAAGCCACCAGATGCACCTATGGAGGGAGAAAACACAAAGCTATCTAATTGCCTCGGACAAAATTTCCTCGATGTAACTCGATCAAAAGACTCTTTCTTTGTTTCTTGAAGACAAACAATGTTGCAAGAGCTCTCTAAGATTTTATCTCTTATTGCATCCCACTTTTCTTGAGAGTTAATTCCTCTCACATTCCACACCAGAATTTTATGATTTCGGTTGTTACTCATGATTCCAAACAATTTGATATAGATCAAAGTGATCACATAATGAATAAATAAAACGTGGAAGCTAGCCAAAGAACTCCAACAAATGTGGGTAAAGATATGATAGATAAAAGCAATGCACAGCAAAAAGATAGTCGAGTAACACCAAACCAAACTATTTAACCTGATAAGGGGTAGCTTGTTCCACACCAAACTTGGTTTATCCAAGTGAAACCAAGAGGGCATGCCACAATAGTTTAGACTAGTTACATTGTTTGGAACCAAACTTTTAAACACCGCCTTGCAGTGAAACCGACCGAGATCCAACTAAACAAAAGATAAAACAACGCCTTGAAGTATGACGTTGTAGAGGCAGGTCCCTCAATCGATGTCCACATTGGAGTCATTCTTCAGAATTGCAGCAGAAACAACCTCAGGTTGAATCTGTAGGAACCTAGAGGCGATCCCACGAACTGCGTCTTCATTTAGGTATGGTGCAGGCTGATCAGCAAGGATGATGGCTAAAGGCAGTGGGCTCTCGAATTCCTTCTCCACAGGGATTCCTGGAGCAGCTGGGGTCTTGAGGCCATCATTCTTCGCTGCAACTCTCTTGCTCCTACGCAGGAACTTGTCATCTAGAGGTTCGGATAAACTTGCGTGCCCTCCTTTTGTTAGGAGTAAACAGAGAGGGCATGATCTCTAGGATCTCATCTTCTTCCGTGAGCAACATCAGCATTTAAAAATGATGGTACAAGGATCTCCTGATCAATATCCAGAAAATTAAGAACTCTGAAAGCACTTTGAATAGGAGATTTGGTAATGAAATTCAGTACCTCAATAGAAACAGGGAGCTTAGGTTCTTAAGGCTTCTCAGGTGGCATTGGAAACAGACACCTATTGACAGAGCTTGAGTCCCCCTCAGGACACACAACCATAGACTTCAGCTTTGGGATCCAAGCATTTCCATGACTATTCACCACAGGATCCACTGGAAGATCCACCTCAGAGGGGATATTCAGATCTATCCCTTTGTCAGGTATTGCCAAACCACCTTGAACAGACCTTTCAATCCCTGGATTCACATTGGAAGCTTTAGTACCAGGGGTAACACCATTAACAAGCACAACAAATGATGGAGATGAAGATACTGTTGCAGGTGTCACTTCATAACGATCTGAGAAAATTGGCAGAGCATTCTCACCTGAATCAGTGATGTTCACCAGAACAGGGGTTGCAGGGGCAGCATCAACATCCAGATTGACATCTTGCATTAGGACATCATCATGCACGCCATGAGCACCATTAGATACTCCACCACCCATCTGATTTTGGTCATCCATATTTGGTCCAGCTAGTGCAGCACTAGAACCAGCAGGAAGAACAGGTCCTGCCCAGCCAGGAGCTTGGGGGGGAACAGGGTGGTAAGGGCCATGGAGAACAAAACCTTCTTCATCAGGGAGGTCTACCAGATTGTTGAGCTTCAATACATAGACAACAACTATCCAGGATCTTCCTTTGTTGGGTAGTCCTGCATTAATCTTCACAGAATCTGGTATCTTGGCAGCATCATTCAGATAAACTTTGCAGATGATTCTAGCAAGGGTACTGGACTCATGCACATGGACTAGAATACCAAATCCTGATACTGCTGTAGCTAGGTTTCTCATGCTATTAAGATCTTGGTTAAACCCTATCAGCATCACCCAAGCTTCTCTATCCAAATCCACAGACCTAGCATTCTCAGCCTCATCATGCTTTACTAGATACATCTGGTAATCATTGCTAAACTGAAAAACTGGACCCAAGAAACGCTCCCTTTCTAAAGCACTTGCAAATCTAATGTAAGCTTCACCAAGAGCACAAGGGTAGATACCGAGTACATGCACCTGATGAACATCAAGGAACCAGGAACGAAGTGCGGCTGCCATTGGTGCAAACTCATCCTTGGCCACTGGCGGCGTCATCTTGATGATCACAAGATCTTCGTTGTGGAGGGTGTAGCAGCCGGCCACCCACACTTCTTGGCGGAGAGGTGGACGGGGAGGTCGCTCAACAAGTGTGAAGCCCTCGGGGAGGTGCGGCACAGGGTCGACTGCAAAGTTTGCCATTGGAGGAGACTCCGAGGTGGAGGGTTTTTCTAGATTGGTTACTGCTTGTTCTGCTGCAGGTTGGGAAGACGAAGGGGTCACCAGATTTTTCTTTTCCACATTTATAGCCTGCCGCAGATCTTGTGATTGTTTAACTGAAACAAAAACTTTACGATAAATCCGGGCTTTCTTTCTGCATTGGGCTGAGCGGTGACCATAATTGTAGCAGGATAAGCAATGAACTGAGGATCTGCAGGATTTTTTGTCATGCCCCTGGGCCAGACAATTCGAGCAAACCACCGGACCCGGCCCAGATAGAAGGATGGGCTTTGAATCTTTTCCAACTGATCTTTTAAAGGATTGGGCTCCTATTGCATGATTTGAATTTGAAATGGGTGTGGTATTTGCTCCGGTTAGAGGCCCCGAAGAAATCGCCTCGAAACAAGATCGACCCAATTTGACTGTTTCCTTCCAAAAAAAAATGAATTTGGGTTCAAAGGCATGTTGAACGGAGAAAGAACAGAGGATTTTGGGGGAAAGATAATGGGCTTTGTAAAAAGATCATAGTAATTACTAGGAAAAGAGAGCCTAGTAAAAACTGATTTTTTGATCGGCTTCCCTTCTTTGACCGCCTCTTCAAATGTTTTTTTTCTTGGGAGGAACAACAGTGTTCATATTAGCCGATCCCCTGCATTGGTCCAAGATTCCTCTTCAATCTGGCACCAAGGATTGAATTCTAGTTCCCAATTAGGGCCCCATTGCCCCAAAGGGAGAAGAACACAGCAAAACTCTTGCAACAAAAAGCTTTTTAATTTGTACACAAGAATGCCAACTTGTTTGCAAGATAAAGAGAATCTAAACATCCAATCCGAGAGATGAAGAACATGAAAATCAGAGGCGGTGCCACCAAGACAGATTGGAGTATGAGACTCACCGATTCAATATTGAGACGAATAGCCGATCTTCCAAAACTTGCGACTAGGAAGAAAGCTTTGGAAGTAGAACCAGAGCGTGGGTTGATCTGGCGATTGAGATTCTCCGAGACAGATTTCTAAAACTCCAGTCCTGGATCAAAGCAAAGATCCGAGAGCCCCCCATGGTGCAACGGGGACGGGATCACGCGAGAGGAACGCCAACGCCGGAGGGGAGAAGGACGGTGGAGGAGGTGGAGGTGGGAGACGCTACGGGGAGAGCCATCCTGACATCTGTCTAACAATGACACTTGCAATCCATTCACATTAAGTTATACTAATCCTCCGTGATAATAAATTTCTTAAACTGTTATTTTATGTTATTAGATTAGAGATGCTCCAGGATGCAATACCGAAAAGACACAAAAGGACACTGACTATTTCATCATCAATAATGATAATAATAAAAAAAATACATAAAAGTTCTCACAAGAATGAAAGCCCAAAAGTCCATTGGACCAACAGCCATATGCGCATCCTTGTCCTTTGAGCCAACATCATATTGCTCTAAGCTTGATCTGGGCACCATGCCTTGGACGCAGTATTATAACTTTATGCGGTGCATGAGTATACGTCGGCGAGAGCTCAAACTGAAAGCGCTGAAGGATCAGGCTCAACGCCATCTTAGCCTCGAGAAGAGCAAAGTTCTGGCCGATGCAAATCCGTGGGCCCCAGCCAAACGGCAAGAACACTAGCCTATCCTTGGACGCCTTGGCGATCCCTCAGCAAACCTCTCGGGTCTAAACTGGTGCACATCATTTCCCCAGATGTCGGGGTCGTGGTGGATGAACATCATGTGGAGCTCCACGATCACGCCAACAGGGTATTTGATATCTCCAATCACCATCTCCTTGTATGTTTTCCTGCTAAACACAGTGCCTGGCGGGTACAGTCGGAGAACCTCGTATAGAATCATGGTTACCTACCCAATGAATTAATCGGGAAGAGTTAATGGTTTGCATATGTTATCTTAATATTTGTAGCTAGAGACCCTAGCGGAAACACCACATTATTTCTCACAAGACGCGCTAAAAATATACCCTAAACTTTCTAATAACAATGAGAAATATTTGACATTAGATTTGGTAGACTTATTTAACAAATAGATTTGGTATAGACTTTAATCATCATCACCAATAATTAGATCTATTGTAGTTTATTACAAAATAATTAACCTCCTAATTGTGTATCTAAAGTACCAACTCTGCCATTATAGAATAATCCAAAATATTTTTGTAGATAAATTATCCACGTTTGCCATTATACAAAATAGCCACCCTAATTCTACATCTACATTATCCACCATGGCCATTATGAAACATAATTTAAATTCACCTTCTAACATTGTCTCTAAATACCCATCTTTGCCATTATGAATGATTATTTAGAACAACTTGTATCTAAATTACCCACATCTACCTTATAAAATATATTTAATATTCCTCCTAATATTTTTATAAACTATCCACCTTTATCATTATGAAAGATAATTCAATGTAATATTCTAAGTTTAGATTTAACCTATCCACATAAAAAGTAAAAGATAATTTATGTAAGGTATTATGTTTATGTTTCTGTGTACCTTAGCCATTATAAAAATTAAACAAAAAAACTCTGCAATTTACACATAAACAGTAGTCTATAATATTACAAGAAAATAAGTCAATATCTATAAAAAGTATGATAAATATATATTTTAAAGTTACAAACTTCTATAAGCATGAAATAAATATAATGCTATGTTCCATACACATTGGGATAAATATTTAATTTAACAACTTATAAAAAAATTTTCACCGACAAACCACTTAGAAATAACACTATATATTAATACTTTCGATGATAATAAATTGCATAAGTTATTATTTTAAAAATGTTTATACATTCTTACTGAAACATTATGTCATACATCAGTATTATAAATTTAATTGTATGCATTCTATGATATATAAATAATACTACACACAAATAATCTTGTGATATAACACATTCAATATGTTTAGTGTTTCGATGCAAGCCCAGTTTCAACTTATGTGGAAAATAATACTACTCGGATCTAGACTCTTTTTAATGAAACAAAATTAAAGAAAAAAATAACAAATACTAAAATTTCTAATTAACATGTCAAAAATTGATAAAACTTGATCTAAAGTAGAGGGCCAATGGAAGTAGGAGGTCTATTGGAGATAGATTTTTTTAGCCCCACTACCCAATTGAGGAGTAGGGGGTCAAGTAGGGGGTGTTGCTGGAGATGCACTATGACCTAAATTTATTTTTTTTATAGAAAAAGTGCAAAGGAGTTAATGAAAGATACAATCAGCACAAGGATTTCCACTTAATTATTGCGGAGAAAAAATCCACAACAATTGATTCATGCCAAGCTAGGTTTCAAAGTAATTGCATTTCTAAAATATTCATGACAAGACATATAATAAATATAGATTACTTCATCGGAAAATAGTAATTAATATGTTCATGATAACTGCATATAGATTACCAAGTATATATTACATCTATTATGTTCAAAAATAAAAAAAGATTTACTTACCTCCAATTCCAGTTATAAAATATGCTGAGTTCTATAAACATGTAGCTTTTGTTCTACACTTTGATGTACTGTTTAGATAGGGAAAAGATATAGTACAAACCACAACTTATGTGAAAACACATGTAAACCACGGAAAAAAAAGTCATCTAAATTTACCAAAAAAATCACACATATAGATGATATGATGATACATAACCTTGTAAAATGTCTTATCCAAACTCCACTTCGTTTGTGAGATATAAAAATAACAAATTTCTAACAAATCATCTAGACAACTTTACGGCTTTACATTTGTTATTTCTAACAAGTTTGGACCACTATATAGTAAAAAAATAATATATCTGAAAAAATGTCAAAGCATCTTGTAATGGAATAAAGGGATTATTAAACAGTACCTAGTATTTATACTAAAAAATTCTAGCCCTTAGAGCACCGGTTGATGGACTAATGTTATATTAATGGGTAATTTTGACAATTAGTTACTCACTATTTTGAGGCGGCTGAGGTCGTCGTATCCCGGTTGGTTCTTCCCAAACAGGCCAAGGACTTCCTCCCTTGCACGGTCCTGCCATTCTGTGTGCATGCTTAGTAGGACCATTGTCCATGTTAACAGATTTGATGTCGTCTCCATTCCTGCGTAGTAGAACAGCTTACACTCCTCCATGACATCTTCAATCGTCATTCCTTGGCTGGCCTGACCGTTCTCGCTTGTCTCTCTCATGTTTTTTTTTTTTTGAGATTACATAGTACAACGCAGACACTCAACACGCACGCACACTCACCCCTATGAACACACGTCGTAAACCCTACCCCCTATGAGCACCTTCGAAGGACTGAGCGGCAAATCTTGAAGTTCGAAGTCACCACTTGGCGCCTCGCTATCGGCGGGGGCGTCGCCTACCACTTAATGCACAAGCGCCGGAAAATCCTGAAATAAATCCGGGATAAAGTGTCGCACCTGAGATTTGAACCCCGGGTGGGAGCCCCCAACCAAAGGCCTTTGCCATTGCGCCGTGAGCCCCTTGACTCTCTCTCATGTTTGACTCGAGCAGTAAGCCCAGTAAGTCATCTTTGGTGCTTTCACCGTCTATCATAGCTTGCATTCTTTTACAAATTAGACCCCGAAGAATTGACTCGATCTCATTTTTAATTTGGTGAATCCTTCGGTTGTTTTTGGTAGGCAAGGACCTGAAAGTGGCATTTCCCATGCATTACTAACAGATCGAGTTGACCAGTTGTATTGTATTATTTTTAGATAAAGGAATCACTAATCAATGAATTACTAATAATAGGGTGCGAAAGCAGATGAACCTAATTCATCGAATCCAATTTCACTAGACAGTAGTGTCAGTTTCATTGCATCCAGTTGAGTACAGTATGTTACCATCCCACATGTGGGCCGGCCCAGGGAAGAAGCCCAGGAACCCAGGAGGAGCAATCGAGCCCGGCGCTAGAGCAGCAAGACTCAAGGCCCAGAGTGGGCGTGTATCCAATGCCAACCTGTTCCCCGTGAGTAGTTAAGTAGCGGTGCCGTATACAGCTGGAACTCATTCATCTTGTAATAGAAGTCAGGACTTGAGAGGTGTGAGGAGGGAGCCGGTCCTCGTCGGATCTGGCTGGGATTGTATCTCGTGAATTCGGTGATAGTCTATCGGAGTTCGTCGGAATTCCTTGTGTCGTTGTTAGGTAGCTAACAAGTGGTATCAGCTTCGGTGATCCAGCGACCGTCGTGCTGGATTAGGCCGTCTTCATCTTCCCACGAGCACTACGCGTCTCCGTCGGCGCAAGCGTCATGGATCGGTGGTGCTCAAAGATTCAAGCTGGGCGCTACGCCGAGCGCGGAGAGGCGAAGTCGAGGATATGGATCGGCGCGGCATGGAGAGGTGGCGTGCGCTCGACCTCAGCGCCGGCAACGGAGACGGCGCAGCCGAAGCTCACCCAGCGCCAGCGGCCGGCCGGAGGCGATACCCGCGAGCTCAACCAGCCCGGCGATGTGGCGGCGGAGGAGCGCGCGTCCTCACCAGCCGCGTCGGCGAAGCGGAGCGGCGCGGCGCGCGCGATCTTCGGGCGTACCGCGGTGGCGGCGGCGCGGCGCGGCGCGACGCGCGCCGACACTCGCGCCGCGTCCGAAGGCCTGGGGCGACCCGATACACCGCCAGCGGTGGTGGCGGACAAGCCCCGGGCGGCGGTTCCGAACCGCGTCGGGGATGCGGGCGGCGTACCACCGACTGGACCTCTGCGGGCGTCGAGAGGACCAACGGCGGTCGCCGCGCCGGCGCTCAGACGGCCCGACCGCTCCGACTGCGGAAGCTGCGCCGCGGGAGGCCCGACGTGGCGGCGTCTTCGACACCCGCCGCAACATCCGCGTCCTCGTGACCGGCGCCCTACGGGGGATGCCGGCGTGGAGTGGATCGTCGACCATGCGCCCACTGGACCGTCAGCGATCGGCCCAACAGCACCGCTATGAAGAGATTCCACGAGATACGGTCTATGGGTCGGTCCACGACCATAGCAATCTCCCCGACCAATGGTACACATCACCTTCCCAAATCACGCGATGTTCGATTCGGTGTTCTTCCTCCCCCTCGCCGTGAAACGCACCAACCCAATCCCCACCACCGTGATCGGCACCAATCAAACCCTCACACCACGTACCCGTTACACCGACCCTAATTTTCCCCCAAACCCCCAATTCCCCCGATCCCAACCAACCATTCACAACCCCCACTCATCAAGTATGGCCAATTCCTCCACAATCACCAAAACCAAAGACCACTCCGAGTTACAACTATTCCCCAAATCACCCACCCAATCACACCAATCACCATAACAACAACTTAGGCCACCTACCCAAAATGCCCTTCCCAAAATTCGATGGCGAAGACCCACAATTCTGGATGAAATCAGCCTATAACTACTTCGTCATGTATGGCGTCCACCCCTCGGTCTGGGTTCAATGTTCCACAATGCAGTTCACTGGAGCAGCCCGCCGTTGGTTCCAATCAGCCGAACACATCATATCCACCCAGGATTGGCCCAATTTCTGTCGTATGATCCGTGACCGCTTCTGTCGTGACCAACATGAGCTGCTGGTTCGCCAACTCTTCCACATACGCATGACCACTACAGTTCAGGACTATGTCGACAGATTCGTCGACTTGGTCGAACAGCTCACTGCCTACACGCCAAACCCAGACCATCTCTCCTATGTTCAGCGATTTATCGATGGACTTCGTGATGATATCCGTTCTGCTGTTATGATTCAGAGACCCCCAGAGCTCGATACTGCATGTACTTTGGCTCTTATACAGGAAGTGTCACACCCCATTTCTGAGGTTCCTTAATCACCCGTATTTGCGCCAGGATCACGCACAAATACACCTAATTAAGTACGGATATGATATCAAAAACTATACTTTTATTGCTATTGAGGAAAAATATGATACATGGTTCGGGTTTACATAACTCGGCCATAGGCCTAACCTTATACACCTATCAGAGATCCCACGCGAAGACCTATATCGGGGGCTCCATTCCTACGAGTGCAAGCTTGGAGTGCGGACAAACCCTTGGACTTACTCCTATTGCACGGTCCTATAACTCGATCGCAACATTCTCATGTAACTCCTTCACGGTCCCTCTGTCTTCAAGTGTCCTCCTTGTGGTCCCGTCCTCGTGTCGTTCTTCGTAGCTTGATTTCCTTGGATACACTCCTCGCAGCTAGCATTCTAAAAATAGAAATAGAGGGGTGAGTACTTTCGTACTCAGCAAGTCCCAACCAGAGGATGAAAGGTTACCATTAGGGGTTTGGGCCCTAGTAGAGCTTACTACTCTCACTAGTTCCCGGTTAGTTATTATCCAAGCTTAAGTTAACAAGTTACATACCAGATTGTGAATCTAATCACGGATGTTCCGGCCTAGCATTTGCCCATTCCAAGGACGTGGCTATTCGAATAGATTTGAGTCACTCTGCAGAGGTTGTACAAATTTCCCCACACGATGGACCAACTCCTCCCATGATCGGTGGTTAGAAAAGGTCCAACGAGATTCCGTACCCGCTTGGGCCGTCACCCTAGGTTTTGGTATAATCCTACCACGACTTCTCGGGGGTTGGAAGACAATACGGCGATACCAAATCACCCACGGATTTATGGGTAATACCTTATTACCCAACCTATGCTGCCCACCACAGACAATACGGTGATACCAAATCACCCACGGCTTTACGGGTAATACCTTATTACCCAACCTATACTGCCCACTACATACTCATATCATAAATCATTAATTTGTGCACAAATGGCGTCACCACGCCCAAAACAACGGTCATGGAGGATCACATAGCAACCACGCCAACCGGACCATGGGGCCACTCTCCCCATGTCTGCTCCCGATAGATCGTTGCCTACGCCGGCCACCTTGGATCGAAATTATACCTCAACCCAAATAGGTGTGGAATCAAGCCATCCCATACCGGTGTGGGGTCATGCGTATAATCGCACTAGGTAGAAGGTCCATGACCCGGTCCTTAGGGAGCGAGCTCTCCAATACAGGAAACCCTTACTAGGCGAAGCCTGCCGAGACGATCCATCCCACATGAATCGCCCCAAACTCACTTTCGGTTGATTAAGCTCAATTCTCAAATCATGTTCCATATATTATTAACATCAATTAATTAAGTCAAGATTATTGGGGGGTAAGGACTTGCCTCTATCCGTGACGAGTATATCCAAGGTTCTCGGTCTTGATGCTCCCGTCTCCTGTGGCTTGGTGTAGCGATGCCGGGGTTGATCGGACGGTCGTCACGATCCTTAGCGGCGGCAAAACATGAAACACAAGCATAGTAATAAGGGTAACAACGTTCCTACGCGGGTTAGCTCTAGGGGATGATGGATAGATTACTATCGCTCCTATCATTATTCTGTAAGTTTGAAATATGATAGGATAGAGATAATCCATCCATCTGGGTGGTTTCTGCGGGCTAGGTTAGTGCGGTACGGATGCTTGATGGAGAACCAAACCACATCACTAATGTTCACTATCATGTGAACCCGAAGAACCTAACATGGTTGGTTTCCTATAAGTCCGTGACGCGATTAGCGACACATACGCACATGCATATGTATGCGCCTGGGGTTAGCAGGGTTAGGGTCCTAATCTAGGGTTAGCCACACATACGCGTATACCCGTATGTCGGGCGTACCTTATGTGTGTAGAGGACACGTATACTAGAGTATGTGTCATGGAATACACATACACGAGTATACGTTCTAGGTTAGCGGGGTTAGCCATGCGTAGATATAATTGATAGGTATATACGTATATTTATTTATATTTCAAAGTACCACTTTATACATTTATATACGTACATAACCTACCGTGTATATCTAGCATGTGAACAACTACGTGTATGTATATTCGAGTATTCGTGTACGTGAGAGGGTACGCGCATACAAGAATATACGGTGCATGGTGTGGTTAGCGGAAGGGGTTAAACTAGGGTTTATCGTATTCTATAGAGCGTGATTAAATTAAATAAAAGGAGCACAACATAAACTAGAATTTAAATGGGCATCAAATAATGGAACAATGGTATTAGAATGTAGGGAATGATTTTAGAGGAATTATGAAACTGGAGCAGAGTGATTTGGAGTTGGAACGGGAAAGATATGAATTTCCAAAGTTTTATTAACGAATTAATAATTGGATTAAACTTTGGAAATAATTCTGGAATTTTGGGAATATGAAAACTGGAAAGCAAGGGCTTGGGGTAGGATCATGAGTGTACCTAGTTTATTTACAAATTTTCTGGGATTTTTCTGGTGACTGGAAAATGGGTTTTTAACCTCCTGTGTGCACTTAGCCGGGTGGCTGTAGCAACTTCCGTTCGCACAGCGGCTGACGTGTGGTCCCTTTTCAGTTGGGCGGGGCCAGCTACTGTGCTGTGGACTTAGTCTGTACTGTGCCGTGAGCCTGGTCCCTTTGGGCGTACGTGAACCAAGCCCAACGTGAGGAGGTGAGTTGATTCACTTCCAGCTGGGTCCCGCCTTGGTGACGTGGCATTCCCTCATTGGACCAAATGACGCGGCAGCTTATCCTTTCCTTGCCTCTCGGTCACGGCTGCTGTGCCTGCCGCTGTTCGTCGTCCTCATCCGCTCGATGGGAAAAGAACAGAGAGAGAAAAGAATGGGGAAAAGAGAGAGGAGGGAAGGGAAAGAGATGGCCGGCGGTGGG
The DNA here is from genome assembly GCA_015847255.1 of Hyparrhenia diplandra. Taxonomy (NCBI): domain Eukaryota; kingdom Viridiplantae; phylum Streptophyta; class Magnoliopsida; order Poales; family Poaceae; genus Hyparrhenia; species Hyparrhenia diplandra. The sequence goes on along the minus strand of JADLZK010011176.1, from coordinate 165,734 downwards.
TGGAGCTCCAGCGGCATCCGAGCGCGGTGGCGGGCGATGGCGGCTTCGACGTCCTCGTCCTCGACACAGCGCTCAGCGTGCTGAGCGGCGGCGGATTTCAGTTGGCGCGGCACCGCGCGACGGAGGCAGGGCGCAGTGCGCCCATGCAGGCCTCGGCGTCGCCGTTCCGGCGCTGAGCCCGGGACTGGGGTGCTCCGTGGTGATGGCGCCGGTATTTATAGCCGCGGGGAGAGCTTGGTGGCCGAGATATTTTCCGGCACCATGGCCGAGCTCCAGCTCGTCCCAACAGGACGCGACGGTGGCCTCAACTCCGGTGGGGCTGGCGGCACAGTTGCCTTGTCGACTGGGCGACGTGACGTGGCGGGGCAGGCGTGAGCTGTTGCTGGACGAGACGGCAGCGCCATTAATGGCGGCTTGACAGGGACGCGACGACGAGGTCAGGGGTGAGCTGTCACCGGCGTGCTGCTCGTGGCCAACTTCGGTACGGAGGTCAACAGGTGCCGGGGGTACGTCCAGTGACAGTGGGGGGGGCAACCGGGGAGGTGGTGGCCGGACTCGGGATTTTTATCGACACGGCGGCAGCGGTGTTAATGTGCTCGCTGTGCTTGCACAGCGCTGCTCGTGCGCGTGGAAGGGGCAAGGGGTAGGAGGATGGGACCGACTGCGGGGAAGGCCCATGACGCTGCTGTGCCGTCTTCGTCTTCCACAGTCTTGGCGTTGACGCATCGGTGGCAAATATCTGCCCGTCGTGTGCCTCTCGTGCGTGAGAAGGCAGGGGTAGGGGAAGGAACTGCCATGTGGGCCCGGCCTGTAAGTGGGGAAAAAGAAAGGAGAGGAGGCGCTGTTCGGCTGTTGCTCTGGCTGCTGTGGGCTTTGCCGATCTGGGCCGGCTCCGCGACTTGGGCCTACTCGAGATGGGGAGGGACTGGGCCTCAGCATGGACCAGAGAAAGGGACATGGTGAACGGAGAGCCCGAGTGGCATTTTTCTTCTACCAATTCCCCTTCCATTTCATGTATATATACATATATACTTGAGGTATGCACCTACACACCAATATATAGTGGCACACATGCACGAGTATGGTGGCCCATGCATGCTCGAGTGTATGTACATGTGTAGTCGCGTATATGCATATACGTATGCTCAAGGTGGCCCACCATTTTCCATCTCTCGTATATATACTTTCACATGTGCACTCGTACATTTACACATGGAATGGCCTTAATTCCCAGAAAAGATAAACTAAGCTTTTTATGACGTTGGAATTTGGGACTTATGGATGGTTGGAGGATGTGGTGGTTGGTAAATTGAGGAAAAGATCAAGGATAGATCAGGGAGGGTGTTTGGGTGGACGATGATCAGGGATATTATTTGGTGGGGGTAACAAGGAGAAGGTCAAGGAAATATTTCAAGGAGGGGTGATCAAGGAATTCGTTATCTGATGCCAAAATAAATTCTAGCTCGACAAGCATGCAATCAAACAATCATTCAAACAAGGCCTAAATAAATCTATATGGTGAATTGATGCAAGGTTTTCAAAAAACGGGTTTTGGGTTGAGCGAAAAAATAAATCAAGTTTTAGTTGGTAATTATAAAAAGTTTAAATTTTTAGTGAATTTTAAAATGATGCAAAAATACGGATGTTATAGGAAGAAGGCTGCGGAGCCCACTCGCGCCGTGAATTCAGGGCGCGGGGACATGGCGTCGTCAAGCGGGGCGCCTCCGTTCAGGGGCGTCCTTCCTCCACCACAGAACCGCCCTGGAGGGAATCAAGTTCAAGACGACAAGAAGCGTTGGGAAGGCCCTCGGCAGTACCAAGCTCAAAAGCCATCCATCGATGAGAAGATGCGAGAAGCTCGCAATTATCGCAAGGCACAAGGTCTCAGTATGTCTTGCGGCGCGGCGTTGGCGGCCGGGGCACAAGTGCGCACCAGCTATCCAAACTTCATGCCCTTCAAGAGGTGTGGCGGTTATGCGAAGATGCCTTCACTGATGACATCCCACCTGAAGCAACGGAAAGACGATCGCTCCATTCTTTGATCCGATTGTTGATGAAGTAGCAGCTCACCAGGTCTTCTCCATTGCTTCAAAGAACTCAGCCCACCGCACAACCGCCCTAAGTCACTTAAGGTACGTGAGGCACTATTCATGGGGTACCTGTGTCTGTCCTAATCGATTCCGGCAGCAGCCACTCTTTTGTCAGTCAGACTGTGGCATCCCAGCTCTCAGGTCGTCGTCCTCTCGCCGTGCCCGTTTCAGTTCAGGTGGCAGATGGCAACTCAGTCACATGTTCAGAGGAGATTGAGATGGCAGTCTGGGTAGTGCAAGGCTATGAGTTTCATTCTAATCTCAAGATTCTGGCCTTGTCCTCTTACGACCTCATCATAGGGATGGATTGGCTTGAAGTATTCTCCCCAGTGAAAGTTGATTGGGCGGCGAAGTGGTTACTCGTTCCATATGGCTCGGGTCAAGCATTGTTGCAAGGGGAAGGTGCCTCGCCGGCAACCGGTGCAGTGGTCCAGTTATTCCACATTGCAAGCGACACTAACAACTCGGATCCTGCCCCTGTCGACCCTGCAGTCCAAGCAATATTGGATTTCTATGCTTCAGTCTTTGCGGAACCAAAGGAGCTGCCCCCGGCGATCGTGTGACCACACCATCCCTCTCATCGATGGTGCTAGCCCTATGTCGGTCCGACAATACCGGTACAAACCAGCTCTCAAGTCGGAAATCGAAGCCCAAGTCACAGACATGCTGAATTCAGGTATGATCCAACCCAGTAAAAGTTCATTCTCCTCACCGGTGCTATTGGTGAAAAAGAAGGATGGGGGCTGGCGATTCTGTGTAGACTATCGTATGCTTAATGCCATTACAGTGAAGTCAAAATTTCCAATACCGGTTGTTGACGAGCTGCTTGACGAACTATCTGGGGCCTCATGGTTCTCTGTCCTTGACCTCCGAGCTGGATTTAATCAGATATGCTTAGCACCCGGGGAGGAGCCGAAGACGGCATTCCAGACGCACTGGGGCCATTTTGAATTCACTGTGATGTCATTTGGTCTGACAAGAGCTCCCAATACTTTCCAAGGCGCAATGAACTCCACCCTTAATTAGCTCACTACTCCGCAAATGTGCTATCGTCTTTTTCGACGATATCCTCATTTACAGTAAAAGTTATGAGGAGCATCTTTCACACATCAGTCAGGTGCTCGCACTCTTGGCCAAGGACAGTTGGCAGGTGAAGCTCTCCAAATGCCGGTTCGCCCAACAAAGCATTGCATACTTGGGGCATGTGATCAGCCCTGATGGCGTTGCTACTGATCCACAGAAAGTACAAGACATTCAACAATGGCCAGCGCCTACGGATGTTAAGCAATTGCGTAGTTTCTTGGGATTGGCCGGCTACTATCGCAAATTTGTCAAGAATTTCGCAGTTATTGCCAGGCCTTTGACTGAACTTTTGAAGAAGGGCTCGCTGTTCGTGGGACTACAGCTCACCAGTCTGCCTTCTCTCTGCTTCCGCAACAAGCCTTGGTGACTGCTCCGGTGCTCGCGCTCCCGGATTTCTCCAAACCGTTCAAGATTCAGACTGACGCCAGCGATCATGGTGTGGGTGCAGTACTCTTGCAGGATGACCATCCACTCGCATTCGTCAGTAAAGCTCTTGGTCCTCGAACCCGTGGTCTCTCCACGTACGAAAAGGAATACTTGGCAGTGCTAGTAGCCATTGATCAGTGCCGCTGCTACTTGCAACATGGCGAGTTCATCATCTACACCGACCAGCACAGTCTGATCCATATTACAGACCAACGCCTGCACACCCCGTGGCAACAGAAGTTGTACACCAAGTTGATTGGGCTCCAGTATCGGGTTGTCTACAAGCCGGGTGCCTCTAACCAAGCCGCTGATGCGCTGTCTCGGCATCTAGCCCCGACGGCCCAACTCAGTGCCATCTCTTCTGCCACCCCAGCGTGGTTGTCCCAAGTCAGGGCCGGCTATGAGAACGACCCTGAATCACAGCAGCTGCTCCAAGCTCTATCTGTTGCTCTTGAAGGCCGTCCACCATATACTCTCCATGGCGGTATTATCCGACACACGGGCCGAGTGTGGATCGGCAACAACACCACACTTCAGCAGCGTATCATCTCTCGCAATGCATGACTCACCCGGTTGGCCGGACGGTCCGGGTTCCCGTGACCGGGTCGTGTCCGTAAGGCATTGCTGGCGTGGCCTCAAGAAGGATGTCAAGACTTTCGTAGAAGCCTGCAGTATCTGCACCCAAGCTAAGCCTGACCGTGCCAGGTACCCGTCTCCCCGTCACCCTTGCCCATTTCCCTCTGAATCCCGGGAGGTGATCACGATGGACTTCGTTGAAGGGCTTCCGTGCTCTGGGTCTGCCAATTGCTTGATGGTGGTTGTTGACAGGTTCAGCAAATATGCACATTTCGTACCCCTGCTGCACCCATTCTCAGCACACCAAGTGGCTCAAACCTTCCTCGACACCATTTACAGACATCATGGGATGCCTCAGTACATTGTCAGCGATCGTGACCGTATCTTTACTTCCAACCTTTGGCAAGAATTGTTTCGTGTTGCGCAGGTCACATTGGCGATGAGCTCAGCATACCATCCTCAGTCCGACGGGCAGACGGAGCGCGTCACCCAATGTCTTGAGACATTCCTGCGCTGCCGCCAAGCTCCTGTCCCCGCGATGGGCGAGGTGGATTCCGCTGGCCGAAAGTTCTGGTACAACACCAGCCTCCACTGCGCCACGAACTAGACCCCCTTCGAGGTGCTCACGGCCGGCCTCCACGCCACCGGCCCGACGCCGTCCGAGGTCGCCGTCGCCGGACCTCGACGCGTCGTTGGCGGTGCGCGCCACCATGCTGGACGCGGTCCGTTAACATCTTCACCGCGCCCAGCAACGGATGAAGAAGCAAGCGGACAAGAAGCGCCGGGAACGCTCCTTCAACGTCGGTGACTCCGTCTACCTCAAGCTCCAACCGTGCGCCCAGGCGTCGATCGCTCAGCGCGCCCATCAGAAGCTCTCATTCCGCTGCCGGGCCATACAAGATCGTCGCCCAGCTGTCGGCATGGTGGCATACTGAGCTCGAGCTGCCGCCAACATTGTCCGTCCACCCCGTCTTCCACGTCTCACTGCTGAAGCCGGCGCCTCCTCCCAAAGCTCAGGTGCAGACAAGCCTTCCCGAGATGGATGATGACCTCCAAGTCCCAGAAGCTGTACTTCAACGCCGCCTACACCACCGCCGCGACGGTCCAGTGCCCCAACTCCTCATCAAGTGGTCAGACCTGGATCCATCTCTTGCAACTTGGGAAGACTCCGGCTATTCGGCAGCAATTCCCGGCAGCTCCGGCATGGGGGCATGCCGGTGCCCAAGGAGGGGGGGATGTTACCACCCCACATGTGGGCCGGCCCAGGGAAGAAGCCCAGGAACCCAGGAGGAGCAATCGAGCCTGGCGCAAGAGCAGCAAGACTCAAGGCCCAGAGTGGGCGTGTATCCAATGCCAACCTGTTCCCCGTGAGTAGTTAAGTAGCGGTGCCGTATACGGCTGGAACTCATTCATCTTGTAATAGAAGTCAGGACTTGAGAGGTGTGAGGAGAGGGAGCCGGTCCTCGTCGGATCTGGCTGGAATTGTATCTCGTGAATTCGGTGATAATCTATCGGAGTTCGTCGGAATTCCTTGTGTCGTTGTTAGGTAGCTAACAAAGTAGCAAGGACATAGAGAAGTATGTTTTTATTTTTTTTTGAAAGATTTAGTTTCCCGGCTTTGATTATAATAAGGAGAATAGAGTTTGTGGCAACATGCGCGAGAAGTATGAAAACTCACATGTATCCCGGAATGGCAAACTTGTCAACGATGGACATGATGCGCTCAATTTGCTCGGCCTGTAGCTGGAAAATCTTTCTTCCTTCAAGGTAGCTGCTGCCGAATGCGGTGCGAGAGATGACATCACCGGTGAGGGTCTGAAACTCGGGGTCCACATCCAGCTCGGACGAGCCGTCAGAGCCAAGTGACTGAGCCCATCGGTCAACAAGCTCTTCACAGCACGCAGAAAACGCCGGCAGCATGAGCTGCAAGGTCGTTGTTCACACCCACATGATTAATCACAGACTCCATCGAAGCGAACATATATATGTAACAGTTGTGTATACCTTGAGCTTCTCGAGATGGAACGCAGGGTTGAGGATCCTCCTGTGCTTGACCCACTTCTCGCCCTCGTAGTTGGCTACTCCATCGGCGAACAGCTTGATAAGCGCCTGGTGTCTGGGCTTCCCCAAATGGCGCAACATCACGTCCCTTTCCAGGTCTGGGTCGGTGACGGTCACTCTAGGGATCGGGCCGAACCACGAGAAGAACGTCTTGCCGTGTTGGAGGACGGCGCCGTGCACAAACGGCAAGACATGGCCGGCGATGTCGTGGCACCGGAGCGGCAAGGGCTTGCACGCGGCTTCTTTGTCTAAGCGGCGGTACTCCTTGAGGTCACCGATGAGGAAGCGGTAAGACGTGCCCCGGAGGCCCTGCGCACGCAGCGCGCGCTCGAGCCGCCGCGGCTCCCACCACAGCCTCTGGAGCAGCCGGGCGGCGTTCCAGAGGAGCAGAGCGCCCAGGAGACCGTAGATGGTAAGCATCGAGGCGACTGCTCTCGCCAGCACTTCAAGAACAACCATTTTGCTCAGCTCAGCTCGTAAGTGAAACTGGAGATGGCAGCAGCTAGTTGTCGCTGCCTCTCACTGGTCCATTAGCTGCTGACGGCGGATCCAAGTAATGCGGGAGGAACCAATCTGAAACAATGGTGGGGCTGATTTATTGGGCGGAACGTACGCCAACAGCTGACCCAAAACCAAGGAAATCAAATGACCGGGTACGCCAACGACATGGAATATTTGGAAGGAAAGATATGCTGCCAAGTACAGGACAAACAGAGCGCTGACTTGATGGAGATAGTGGCTATATATAGTAAGGTAGTAGGTGGCTGCGGATTGCGTTCATCAGGCACGCAATGCACATGTTGTATCATGTATGGAATGGTGTCACCACCAACACACCAGCTGGCTTTGGACGCCTTAGTATACGAAGTATACGACAAGCAGAGCACTGACCTGATCGAGATACAGCTCTAGTGGCTATAATAAGGTAGCAGGTGGCTGCGGACAGCGCTCAGGCACGCAATGCACATGTTGGGTGGAATGGCTTGATTTCTATTTTTTTTTTCATCCTTGCGTTTTGTATTCTCCTCCCAGCTAGGTTGGGTTCTAAGACCTTACTACCTTACTAATGTTTCAACTCCCAACTGAAATATAAAGACATGGCACCTACGATTGCCTAGAAAAATGTTTCGTCGTCGACAGGTGTTTGGATCGATGGAGAGACTACAGTTTAGAAGGTGTCACGTTGGATATCACATGCATATGGGTGTCACATGGGTTGCTCGGATATCAATAAAAATAAATTATAGATTCGGTCAGTAAACTGCTAGACGAATTTATTAAACCTAATTAATCTGTCTTTAGCACATGTTTATTGATTCAGTCACAATATGTAGAATTAGCATTTTTTTAGTTCATATTAAAACTCTTTGTATATGTTCCAACATCCATGAGACTGTCATCAATATATAAAGTTTTGGAGAGGTGCAACCCATACCTCGCTCGTGAGGGACATGAGAGGGAAAAGGTCTACCGTTGATCGGTTTTAGAAAGTTTAGGGGATAGAAAGTCTAGTTTCATACTTTAGGGGGTACGTCGTTTTTGATGTTAGTTATCGCAACTTTGACCCGATTTATACAAAATATGTGTTGTATTTATATTTCTAAATAAATTTAGTAAAAAACTTGAATTAAATATCTTTTTTGATGATATTAATTACTTAACATAAATATTTATGTATTTTAATATATAATTATGGACAATTATTTCTTGAGAAGCGAGAATGACACTTATTTTGGGACGGAGGGAGTAGGAGTCAAGATATTCGGTGGAGATGGATTAGTACTGATCAACGCCACCACGTGACTGCCTGCTTCCCTGTTGTTTCGTTTTGTGGAGCGAAAGTCTTCCTGATTTGTAGGGATTTGTAGGGATGACTTAAGAGGGTTTTTAGGGGTGGCTTCCCCAGCCACCGGTGTGGCCACGTTCAAACAAATGACGTATTTTTAGTGACAGTTTTTCAGCCGCCCTTACAAAGCCATTTGTAAGGGCAGCTCGAAGTATATGCAGCCACCACGTCCTTCCTTCGTGGCGCCTTAGCTGTCCTTCCTTTGTAAGAGTGCTTCTACTAGGGGTTACAAGCTAGTCAATAGAGGGATCGATTCCCAAGTCTCTAGGGGTTGATTGAGGCCTAGTGCCAATATCGTATGTGGATGAGCTACGGTGCTCGTGTGAGTGGTGGTTCGATCGGGTTGAGAGAACTGAATCTGCCCAAGTCTAGGGCTAGACTCTACCCTTTATAGAAGAAGAGGGTCAGCTTACATCTTCTAGGTAGGCTACTGGATAAAGAAAGAGAAAAATAAAAAAAATAGAAGGTGGAGAAGGAGGTCGCATAGGATCGCCGTAGACGCCCCCGACGGCTCTGATGGAGAACAGTTGATGTCGTACTTTTCCGATCGCCGGATGAGACTTCCTTGCCGTGGAAGCCTGGCGTAGCCATACCTCGACCTATGCTTCTTGTACCATTGCAGGTGATCATTGATTACCTGAATTCGTGGGTTAGGCAGCATAGTCCCCTCATACTTCAGCTGTGGCATGGCGGACAGTCCCGTCATCTTGGAATCAGGATGGAGTGTTGCCTTCATTCAGCCTGTCATGGGGCAGAAGTCAAGGTGAGAACAAGTTAGGCGGAACTACGATCGGTACTTCAGGTGCTTTTCGGCACTATCACCGCATACCTTACTCTGTTCAAGGATTGGTCGGTGCTACAACGGTATGGCCAAAAGAGGGTGGTCGGATTCTCCGCAAGGAGAACCGCATCGGGTTGCATAGTGATAGCTATCCCCGTTCCTTACTTTGGAAGAGATGGATTGAGGATGAACTAACCAGAGCTATACTACCCTGCATCGCAGCCATGCGAAGTCCCAAACTATGCGTTCATGGTAGGTAGAGCTATCAGACTCGCGTTCCATTCACGCGGAGATCATGGGCCCGCATTCGGACTTTGAGGGATCCAGAGGTAGCGTTCTAGGTACACAGAGTCCATGTGACCGCATTCCTTCCATGCCAGGTTCAGGCGGACCTGCTTTCCTTTAGAGGGAAATGCCATGGCGGGTTTTCGGACTTAGTGAAATTAGTGAGAGGTGCTAGGAGAGAGATGGTACCCTCGAGCGAGTCAGAAAGGCACCCGAGGGTCCCCTTGTGTAGAGGTACAATACTCACCCGAGGCCCCTCGAGAGCTCGGGCGAACCGGTCATCCGTACTTGAGGCCTTCGTGGGCATGAGTACTAGATGGGCCGAATCAGAGGTTCAGTCCTTGAGTCATCCTTGGTCCTTTGGAGGTCGTATGTGTTCCAATCGATTAGGGTATCCTATGTTTACATACCCGACAGAAGCCCCGGAGCTCGTGAAGGATTGGGGTACTCCTTTACGTGCTGGACATACAAGCCTGCGTGGTGAGTATCCAAAATGTGCAAGGTGCAGGTTTACTCTAGTGGGTGTGCGCGAGTGCACCTGCCGGGTGTAGCCCCCGAGGCCTTGGAGAGATGAGGGATCCCTTCAAGGACTTAAGATCTGTGTTAAGGTTTATTTAACCAGTGGATTGTGTATCCCCCGAGTCCAGAAGGCTGGAGATGCGCCTGACTTTGGCAGAACAGTATTAGCCCCTTTTGATCCTACATCCTATCCACGGGGAGGCCTGATCAGGGTCATTCTCTGTTAGTTCGCTTGGCGATGGGCCGTCGTGGGCATCTGCTTCGTGAACCTACCAAGGCTGTTGTTGGGACCCGGTAGCCTCCATCCGTCGTGCACTGCATGGGCGACTTGGGCGAGGGCGGTGGCAGACCAAGTGTTCAACCCATGTCGAGTTTTGGTCCTCCAATCGGGTGAGAGCGCGAGGCCGGTCCCGCTGGTCAGCCCACGTCCGTTTTCGGTCCACTAATCATGTGAGAACGGGGACAAGTTGGCTAGTGGTGTCAGTGCAGCATGCGCTAGGCATATTGCCACAGTGCAACGATGTGATAGGTAACAGACGGTCGCCGCTGCCATCAATGCTGAGCGGTTCAGTTAGGGTTTATGTAGTAGTGTGATCCCCGACATCGCGGTTGGGTGCTGTTTCGGTGACGCAAGCGAATGGCGTTGGGCGACGTGGTTGAGGGAAGGCGCGGACATGGACACTTTCCTTGAAATATTCCGGGAAGTGGGTAGGCAAGGTTTTAATGCGAGGGACACGTGGGGGAAATGGAGCGTTGTTCTGGTTCTACTCCGCGAGTGGAAGGGTTTTCCTTGAACTACTATTCGCTACTGATAAATATTGGACCTTCCCTAGGTACGGTCTCACGTTGCATCCTTGCGCTCTCCCTCCACACTCTTCTCTTCTTCTTCGTGCTACTCGTGAGCATGATGGAAAGTGGTTCTCCATCTAGAGCAGGCGCCGATGGTTCGAGCGGTTGCTGTCGCCGCCACCTCTCGGGGTGATCTCGATGCCCCGCGGTTCTCCCTACGATCGTCCCGGGGTTCCGGCACCTGCCCCAACTCCTCCAACGACTACCCCGCTCCAATTGCTCCATCAGCGGCAGGAGTCCGTCAAGGATGCGGTCAGCTCGTCGATAAGTTATCGGGTTGTTTCCTTGTAGATTCATCTGCCTTCTTGACACCGTCTTCCTTGTGTACTACAGCACACACAATGGAACTGGAGGAGCTCCAGCACCACATGCATGGCACGGTTGTTCGTGCCTTTCGCCGTGGCGCCATGACGACATTGGCAATGGTGGAGTCGGCGACATAGGCGGACCTCCATGTAGTGGAGTTCTCAATGAGGAGGCACCCGGTGGACTTCACTGACATCCTTCCTGGCGCCCTACAGCCGACACCATAGTGGTCGAGACCGATGTCGACGCCATTATCCATGGCGAAGACGCTTCATATATACCTAGGTTATCCCTTGTTAATAAGAAAAAACCCCTTTTTCCGGTGGCAAGTATTGTCCCTTTATTTTGCACACATTTGCTTGTTTCCCTTTTGCTTCGAGTTTTATCTCCACGGTATCGAAGTAGTAGTAGGGTGATTGTTTGCTTTGGATGAATCTCCTTCGCGGAGGAGACTTGGCATTAGCAATGCATCCCCCAGTTAAAAGCCACCGGTAGCTTGATAAGTCAACTCATCTATAGAATAAAGCGAAGAAATTTCCATCGTCTCCCCTTCCTTTCGTCCAGCCTTCTAGATACTAATCTGTACCTCCCTGTCCCTCTTATACCAGACTCTAGGATTCCCACGTGAAAGGAAATACTGAAATATTTTTACCGATCGCCGTCAAAGTCCTAAGTCAGCTCGCATTTGGCGGCCTACTATATTCAGAGTGAATAGCTGCGATCGACCAGGAGTCAGACTGCCCGCCGTATATGTCGGTCGGTTGGTCATCCATGTGTATAATACATGGCACGAGCCCCACGTATCCACCAATCGGTAGCTCCACCAATGCAACAAGCAGGCAATATCTATTAATATCTCTCATGTGCTCATCCCTTTCGATGGTGGAGCATTTGAGATGGTTGTGCGCGCTGAGCCGACAGACTCCAAAGCGCTGAACCGGTAGGTTATTTTTTTTTGTGGAAAGTGCAGAATGACCTCGCTCCACGCTGCTGTAGAGACTGTGTTAGTGAAGCTGGACTCTAACGATGAGGAGTCCAGTATTGGTGGTTGAACTACGATGATTTGCACATAATATGTGTTTGTTTGGGATCTTTGGAAGGAAGGCAAGGGCTAGGGGCATTTTGGCTGTCATGAGATCATGGTAGGTATGATCTAATGTGTTTGCTGTAATGATCTTGTCTCTTGCAATTGCAAGAGGCAAATCTGTGCGAGAGCAGGACAAGATGTTCTGACCATAGCGAGGTGAAATCAGAATAGGATATATTTATTTATTTGTACTTCTAAAGAAATTTATAAAAGGTTATATGCACAAAAAAATTTATGTTCTCGTTTCCATTGCAATCTGATAACTTAGTTTCTCCCGTTGCAGCGCACGGGCATATCTGCTAGTAAATAGTAATTCATGATTCAAGCTTGCAAACACATTGCTGGATGATGTCGATCTGCAAAAACAAATATTAGTGGTGGATGAGTACTCCTAGCATGTCCGCTAACTGATGGTGACCAGTGAATGATCCGGTAGTCTCAAACCACCACGATCTGCAACACAGAAGAGAATTGGACACGAGCGCTCGATCTGGGGCTGCACACACAAACAAAGAATGCAGAGAGCGATGGAGACGGACAGCGGACGAACACAGCCTGGAAGCTAGACACGCTGAAGCAGTCAAGGGCTTGAGCCAGCGCTGCTTAGACGAGCATGCTCGGTGCCAGAGCACCAACGCTGGTAGCACTACTTGACTCCATTTGAGCTGCTCGTACACAGAGCAAGAACAACTGAGAATAGTCAGCCGACCGCAAGAACAGAACCAAAAAGCGACCGCAAAATTACTCGATCTCTGTCGAAACAAAGGAATGGCTCCCAAATTTGGCACAGATCACCGCCTGAGATCAAACTCTGGGAAAATCAGATAAAAGACAAGCATTAAAATGGGGAAAGCTCACATCACAGTGCAATGAAAAACACAGACTAAAGCAGAGAGCACCAGGTATTGTGCCTCCCGTTCCCACTCAAAATCATTTGTTCCAATCTCAGATTACACAAAAGAATTTCTCCATATGTGGACCTCTCTCAAAGAGCCCTAAAAGAAGAAGGAAAGCTATGGTAAAAGCAAAAACGGGAATAGGAGAGGATAGGTGATGAGGACATGCCAGCTCCTTATGTTTCGTTTTATGAAGATCATTCACTATCCAACATAAGTGATTATAATTATGGGTCTCTTGTACGAAGGTGTGCTAAGAAGATACAATAGCAGGTGAATTTGTTCCTAGGTAAACTTAATATTAAATTATTTGAGAATATTATACTACCTAAAATTCTCTATATATGTCTTGATAAGGTTTGCACAAGATGGAGGTACCGGTGGACCAAACTAGAGAAGATGGTTTTACACACAAGCAGAACCAACACATCATCTGAGTGATAACATGGACCGACGGAAAGAAATAGTCATAACTCTTAATTCCCTAAAGCTTTAGAGGTGCATAAGGACTAGTTGGGAATCTTCTCAAGTTAATTTCTAATGAAGCCAATGCCACATAATTTGGAGCTCTCACCAAAGAGTTATAATCATATTAGTGCCGACTACTCAGAAGATCAACAATCAGCTGATCTTCTCGGGACAGGATATTGGTACAACTTCTCATTCAATATTGTACCATATTACAGCGTGTCATGGTTCATGCCATACATGGTTGGAACCCACGTCATGTCTAGTTTCCAACCCAACAAGCGGCTTGTCGTTTTGACTTCTCAATAAAGAGTTATGACCAAAACATCGAAGACTGCTCTGGGGGCCAATAGCTTCGCGAGAATTGAAGATCACTTCGTGAGTGCTTCACCAATGGGCTTTTCATCTTCAAACGTGGAGACTTCAATTCATATCTACCCAAGAGACTTGTTCCTAGTATAAATAACACCCCTATTATACAAGAGAGAGGACTTTTTTCGATGAATATGAGAACCTAATATGGTATATTGCAGCCGAGCTGCTGAGTGTTTTACACACCTGTGTTCTTGCGAGTTCTTCTTTGGCTTGTGAGAGATCTCTGTGAGGTCCCCTACTTCGTGCTCTATGGCTTTCGTTCGGTTGCGCCGTATTATGTGGATTAGTCCCGGTTTGTGGTTCTGCGATCACTCGGAGATCGAGTCGAAGTCCTTCGTGGTTTCGATTGCCTCTCTTCATGCCCGTTTGGTCACATCCAACCTTTGTCGTATAAAGCTAGTTATCACGTTGTTTCTAAAGCAAGTTATCTTGTTCTTGAACCAGCTATCATGAAGATCGGGCCATCCCCTTGCCGATCAAAATCAGAACTTATCATTAGGGAGGTTGGGGACTACCTGTGCCCATTTAATAGGGATATTACATAGTCCCATTTCCCCTAAATCTAACTAGAGCCAAACCAAATAGCCAGGGGCGATATGTCCCGACTCAGGATAAACTTGATCTGACGGCCACCGCGCCTTCCCCACCGTTAGCTTCGCTTAGAGGCGAACTCCACGATGTTGCCACATGTTGTCCTTCCACCATGGAACCGTTGTCTGGGTGTAATGGCCGAAACCCATGAAACCTGCTACTGGTAGTTTTGAGGCCCAAACCTCCAAACGGGTCGGGCCGCGAGTAGCGCACTACATACACGTCCCCCGCACTCTGACACATGTCACTTTGCTGTCCTGACCGCCGGCGCCAAGTCTTCTGAGCGCCCGCTCGACTTGCACATCCGATGTCTTGATTCGATCAACATGATCAGTCCACGTGTCATTGCACTTGTCGACGTCCCAAGTGTCAGCCACCACAACTGCCCACCCGGCAATCCAGTCCTCAGTCCAAGCCTCATGTCTGCCCTTCACCGCTCGGGGTCCATCAGCACGACACAACCCCTTGGCCTTCAGCTCAGCATCGACCACCGTCTTGAGCTCGACATGTGCACAACACAAGCCAAGAAACACGTCGCGTGACTCACCTCGTGTGCCCGGTTAGGGTAATCAAGATAAAAGAGAAAAGAAAATAGAGAGAAAATGTTGGAATGTTGACAATCGTTCGTCATCAAAACTGAACAACGTACATGTCAACCATGTGTTCACACAATTATTTTTGTCAATTGCTCAAAAATAAATATAATCTAAGAGGCACAATGAACTCAAATCTGTCGATACATATTTTATGCCCTAAGCTTCCATATAATTTGACTATATGGCTTGTTAAAAATAAGGATATCATAGAAGTATGGAGGGAATATATTTTTTTTCCATCCGTACCCTTAATTTATTTTTCTCTTGGTGGCACTTATGTTGTCTTCATCTTTTATCGTCTTAAAACCATAAATTTACTAGTATAATGCCGTGCTAACGCTCTTCGGCTGCATTTTGGGGATGCATGTGAAAGTTTCACTCGAGGAGCTAGAAGATTCAATAATCTCTCTTTCAAACCGAAACACGAAGGTTCAGTCAGCTTATGTGTTCTAAATTATATATATCCATCACAAGTTACATCTCGGCAGACTATCCACCATGAGTGAGCACAAGATTCACTTGAGCAATCTTTTTAGTCACCAATGCTGTTGTTGGACCTGGCCACCTTTTTAGTTTGTACTGAACACTCTTGTTCCAAGGATGCAATAGTCACCCTGCAATATTGATGTACAATGATAAAGAAACAAATCAGAAAGCATGGTTACAAAAGAACACTATACAGATTTCCCCATCCGATAAAACAAACTGTTTACCTTGTCGAAGATGATACATAGATGTCCAGTTTCCAGAAGGTCACAGTGCAAATCATGGATAGAATAAATTTGTACTAAATTATGCATAATTTGATATCATCAATGAAATTAATAACAGCACTGAAGGCACTCTTAGCCCCATCTACGAACATTATTAGCTTTTCAAAATGTTGCACTACTGCACTAAAAGCACCTGTGCTCTAACAGAGTAAAAAATGGAACCTAATTACATATCAGGAAAATAACACAAATTTTATCTTCTTGCACCAGCACCTTCCTCCTAGCCTCCAAAAGCATCATTGGCGTACAAAAGTACATTGTAGCTGAAATCTTAAAATACAAGGCAACAACACACAGATTTGAAACAATTAATAGATCTTTGCATCATTTGGCACAACTAGCCTGAAATAGTAAACTCCTTACATTGAAGCATGTCCATCAAAAACATAATTTGTATAACCTGAACAGGGTAGAATTCTAATTAAGTTCTATATAGCAATGAAATCAGATATTAGATCGGATCAGACCAACAAGCTCGCAACAGTGGAAGTAGGACACAAAAAGGATGGAGTGGGTACCCTGATCCCTGCCGCGCTGGAGCAGGCGCGTGGAGCAAGATGCTGTGGCTAGACAACGAGCGCGCGGAGCAAGTTGCAGACCCAGGAGTCAGCACAAGCAACCACCAAGAACTGCACACAAGAAAAGAAACCCAAATGTGATCTCATAAGGCTCATATTGCCAACATAAAAATGATTTGCTACCGAAGTCACTATCACGTACCTTTGGTGTTTGCTGCTGAGCATGACTTTGGTATTATCAACCACCATGAACTGCACACAAGAAAAGAAACCAATGCAGCACAAACATAACATGGGAGTGAGGTACAAAGAATTCTGTGTTCAACTAACCCTGTCATGAACAGCTCTGAGATGCACTAACCCTGTCATGAACAGCTCTGAGATGCTTTGTACAGTGGATGCAGTGAGAAAGGACTCGAAACGTGTGACATTTGTCAAAGAGTAAACTGGTGGTATCCTGAATATCGAAGAGAGCCAAAACTCACTGGTCAGTGTATTTGATGGAAGTACTCATATATCAGGTCAGAGTAGCTGATCTGTTAATAAACTAACGCTGCAATGTCATTACTACTGAGTAACAACAGAAGTTAAGCCGGTGTGACTACTACAATGTTGGTCAAAGATCCTCGTTAAATTCAGAGTTTACAATGGTAAGTATATCCGTCATGGCAAGAAAAATAGCGCAACGATCAAACATGCACAAAAGTAAAACACTAATGTAGCTATGGAATCATTTCCAATTTCCAAGCATCAAAATTGAAGCTGAGAAAAAAAAACTATTTATGGGGTAAAATAAAACAATAAAAACATTATCAGTTACAAATTAAGAAAGATGGAATGGAGAATAAAAGGAGTGCATTCTTGCAAAAAGAAAAAACCGGACAAGCTTGGTGAAGTTATCAAGCAAAATCATTTCTTCTTAACTTCAAAACCATATCTTGTGCTTCCGAACTTTAAATCATTTCACAACTTGTGCTTACGAACTTTCAGTTCATGAATTTCCATCCTGAATTGGCAATGCACACTGTTTAGCTGCCATTTTCAAAGATAACATGGATAACACATGGATTGGCAAGGAAAGAGATAGAAGGAACAAAAAATAGTACAAGACACCAGGTAACATACTAAAATAAAACAAAGGATTAAATCTTATACCATGACTGGCCACCCATATCGGTATTTCTGAGTTCTGACAACAGAAAAGAAAACAACAAAATTGAAGACCAGAATGGTTTGCACATTACTGATTGAGGACCAGCAACAGGTACTCACCACTCTGTTCTTGCTCGCCAAAGCCAAGACCTGCTGGCCAAATTGATACCTGAAGGGGGAGGGAGGTATCTACGCATCAATTTTCTGGTAGTGGGCAGGTATTTCCGAACTGAAGGCAACTCTGAGTTCGTTTGATTCAACATCACAAAGCTGATCACTCCATTCAAGCGCGATAAATGATATGTTCTTCTTCCAAATCTGCAAAAGGAAGAGACAAGCAATCAAATTTATAAGAAGAAAAACAGATCGGAAGAAAAGTGTGGGTCTTGGGAAAGAAGCTGACCAGTGTGGGTCTTCTCGGGGATGAGCTCGATGGATCTGTAGTGGTGACGCCGTGAGCTTGCCGCAGCCGTTGCACGCCAAGGTCAATGGAGCCGCTTCCATGCCAAGCTCTGTCACTTCGTCCCCGTGATCGAGGTTGCCCTCGCCTTGTGTGGAGCACATGTACTCGAGCTTTGTTGGTCGTGGAACTCTGACCGCCTTCTAGGTTGAATTAAGCCTTGTGCCACCGCGGGCCATCGTGGGGAGGAGGCATTGCTGCGACCCGTGTGGTGGGAGGAGGACGCGAGGGCCTGCCTCTTCACCCGCCGTGTCGCGTCCACGCCACTGACGGCCCCAGTGGCGGCACTGGGCGCGTTGTCGTGGTTGTCGAGGCTGCTGCCGTGACGAGGACGGCGGCGCAGCAGGGCGGAGCGCGTTCAGGGGTCGAGGTCGAGTCGATGTCGTGGAGGGCACCGTGGAGCCCAGAACGCACGGAGTACGCTGCCGGTTGGTGGCGCTTTGGCGCGTGTGTTTTGAAATCCATAGGAAGAAAGGTTTCGTATTGAAAGGAAAGAAAGGAAGGAGTGCGGGTAGTGCGGAGGAAGTTGATACTCACGCGGTAGGGAGGAAGGATTGCAGGCAGTATGACGATGGGCAGGTGAAGACCCATACATTTAATCCTTGATCGTCGATAGGTGAATGAGTAATGAGAGAGAAGATTGAGAAGTAATCTGGGATGTTCATTTGAATAGATTTGAATGATGAGAAGTTGGTGCATTAGTAGGGTAGATAAATCATAGTAGCCCGAAGACGAATGTCTTTGCCATCATGCAAAACCTTAATCTGTTGACATTGACGGAAGGCTTCAATTCGGCACAGATGTGTGTGTTGTTGATATGTTTCAGCAAGTTGAGGTGCGCAAAGGCCACACTACCGATTATTTGTTGTTCTGAATGCGATGCATATTTCTCTGCCAGGGAGCACCGATACTAGCAGTGCAGAAGGTGCTCTCTTTGAGGTGAGCAGAACATACATGGGCATTCATATTCCACATCTGTGGTGAGCAGTGGCGACCCCCATCGTCTCTCCTGAAGAGATCCCTAGTCATTGGCAGCTCTGTCAATGAGATTGCTAGTCGAATACCAACTTCCTGAACGTTCTTATTGTAAATTTTGCTTGCGACATTGTTCCTCCTTTGATTCTTGAGACCTCCCAGTCCTATAGAAGTAACAAACATACTACTACATGGTCTCTATATATCTATATCAATAAACTATATCCGAATAAATTCAATCTTGTGAGACGATAGTTGTCCATTCTTGATATAAAAGAGAAGTGTTGATTCCTTATGTGTACCCATGAAAGAAATTGAAGGGAGTACATGTTTTACTGACATCATTGGAAAACAAAATCTCAGATACATAATCTATCTATTATAGCATGTGTCCTTAATCACCTAATATGGACCTGATGGTTGATTGCTTCAATACTATTTATTATATAGGACGTATCCCTTCAACACCCAACTGTGGGTCCTGGATTCAGATGGAACAACATGTCAGCTTATGTAATTGTTTATGGTTTATAGTTGGATGAAAGCTCGCAGCTCAATAGCTCATTTCGACTCGCTCATTACATGAGCTGGCCCACAAGCCTAACGAGCCAAAGATATGCTATGTTCACCCTGAACAATATAGATTTGTGCTATATAATCATGCTTAACCTTTCATTACAAGTATCTATTTACATGGCAGGGCGTCGCCTATCACATCCATGAACACTTCAAATATTTATTTTAAAATACAATATTTTTTCTCAATCCTTCTTTAAGATAATTGATGAGCTTCAAACTGCATTCATGGCACTTTTGCACTTAGAAATTTCTAATTAGCTGCCTACAACACTAATATTTCTTTTCCTTAATGCAGCTCTATAACATAAGCAACATGTTGACCACAGAATGTCTGGCAAAAATATATCCTAAAAATACTAGCAAGAAAAAGCTCGGAGGCCCTCGACAATTTAATTCGCAGCTCTTCTACTTCTGATATGTTGGCGATTCTAGATTATTACTAGGATTTTTTTTGTAGAGGCTATTACATCTGTTGAAATAATTTGTCAAGGATGCCTCATAAGACATGAAGAGCCATAATTGTAATACATTTGTTAGATGCTCGAATATACTTCAAGATGATTCTTTCATAATCTTTGCTGATTTTGTTCATTAGTTTTATCTATCTCTTCATTGTGGAACGACTTTTATTTTAAAAATTGTGATCAACAGTGGGCGGATCCATAGATGAGTCACCAAGGGGCTATCATGCATCCATACACTGAAAACAATATGATACAAGCTATTTTTGGGGTGCTATATGAAGATTTTTCTCCATATATTTTTGGGTGTACGTCGCCCCAGGCTGCAGTCCCCAGCCCGGGGCATGAATCCGCCTGGTTACCCAACACACACGCGCACTCACGCCAAGATAAAGGGTTCAGAAAAATCACTATATTATATTTTTTAGTTAGGCACGTGCATGTCGCACGCGTTTCTCACTAGTATAAGAAAAGCGCAATGCTTGTACTCGTATACAAAGGATCCAACTTTGAGTTCCACACATTCATACGGAGTAAGTAGGCCGAATACTTAGCAAGCTAACATGGATGCCAGAAGCTAAGAAAGTTGATAGTACTGTTTCCATTAAGCCGACACTTTGCAAATGGTTAATGGCTTTGCATAATTAATTATTCTCAATGCGGATCCTAGTCGACCTCTATGGGATCATTGTCAATCTCCATAAGATCCTGCAGATCCTGCTCGACCGCCATGGGATCGTTGTTAATCTCCATATGTCATCCCGAGCCTTCACCACTACAACCCTGTCCACATCCATTGGTACACTTTTATCAAGCTTATTGACCTCGTTATTGAAAACATAAGAAATCAGTGGTTTGCAAGTTGGAACACAATTAAACATAAGAATAAAAGGCTCACAAATTTGCTACACTTTTGAAGTTTGAAACGTATTTTAGATAATTTTCAGATGTTACTAAAAATGAAAAAAATAGTCCACGCTATACCTGCCAAGGTAGCCAGGACCACACAGTTAATTACTTCATGTTTTGCTTTTTCATATGCTTTTGATTTCCTCATTCATACTTTCCTAGTCCGATTTGAAGACAACACGTGGCTTGCAAGTTGGAACACATTTAAACACTAGATCAATTCGTGTACACAGACAATGCACAAAAGAATAACTAAATAAAAATTAGGCCTGGGCATGGAGTTCACTAGGAAGACGCGTCGAGGAGAAGACAGATAATGGTGGGGCTTTTACCTATGTGAAAAGAATGTAGAGGCAATAGGAACTGAGACGACGGAGCATATGTGAAGAAGAATTAGAATCGCTGCGGCCTCATTGCCTCCTGAAACAAGTAGAAGATGTGGACTCATATGCCGCAGCAGACCACGATTATAGGAAAAGAACACAGTGCTTTAACCAGTTAGCATGAGCCCTTTGATCCCTACAAATTTTTTCTTGCTCCATCAATAGGTGCAACCGTCCTAGGATTTTGTCAAGAGCTGCAATATTATTCATGCATCCAAGGTTTTCAGCATCTAAGCAGACGAAGAAATTCATTCCACACAGCTGGATTCTTGGGGACATCAGGTAGAGATTATGCTGTTTCAACTTTCCACAGTACAGCATGCAGTCGCATTCTTTGATCCATGTATACTATTCCTCATGCCTCCTACTTCTAGTAGCTCATTTCTAGTAGCTGCCGTTGCCGTGCCCATCTGAAAGCGGCACACCTAGACATACTTCCTTACATTAATCTCCCCTTGTTTCCTTGCCTTTTTATTATACAGCAACGACTCCTGAGTGCTCTGGACATGTAAATGATTGAGAGGGTACCGTATATGTGTGTCTAACGCCTTAGACAAGAGCTTCGTAAGTACACACTGTTGTATTCTGTAACTCCGTCAAACATAAGTAATGAAACCACAGCCAACTATCTTCGTTCATTCAACACGGAACCAAGCCTATTTTTATATCTAAGAAAGGATTAAGTCCATTTTTGACTTTGTGAACTCTTTGCTATTATCTAATTTTAGTCCCCAACTACAAAACTATCTGACTTTCACTACAAGAAATGATGCTTTACATGACGTTTTTTGGTGTGTTCTTAGAAATCATCACGAAATTATACTATCTGTGACGGTTCATTCCAATATTGATACAACTGTGACAGCTAGTTTAGTTTTCGTCATCGCTAGACGCCATAGATGATATTCCTGTGTAAATGATGCAAGATCCAGAGTATCCCCTTGCAAGCAAATGTATGGACTACACAAAAATGTAATGATACAGCCCAAAGTTCAAACCACATAGACACTGGAAGCGACATTAGAGGGAAAAAACACCAATTAAGGATCCTACTCTCCTATATCCTTGTCTTTTTTCCATATCTAGGCTCCAAAAATTAGTAACACTATGACTTCCGAACGCATCGCACCTTGTTTCAATACACCTCTTTCTCTTTAGACAGCAGGGACCATTGTGTGATCCAACACTAAAAACTACTTGTAAGAGTTAGCAACTGTCTTTTGGAACACCACATTTTTTCTATTCAACCATAAGACCCAACACATCTCGCCTTCTTAGCCCAGCCAGAGCAAACTCCGTATCCAAGAGCTAAACATGTGAACTATATTTTGGTGGACTAAAAAATAAATGCAACGAATAGAGAATTCCACAAAAATGTAGCCACACAGCGGCACAAATAATGGTGTTGTGCAATTTCTTCTAATCCACCAAAAATGAACTAAGAATCTCCTTTCTGCCCTGTCTTCAGTATATTATCTTTTTTCCCCCTGTATTTAAGTGACACAGGAAAACTTTAATTTTCAACAGCAAATTTTGTTTCGCCAATAAATAATCTCTATCTCTTTATTAATTCTGCATAAAGAGCATGTTGACAAAACTTTATTTTTCTTTATTTCCAATTTTTTTCTGTAAGGTTGGCACAAATTCATATGGACCGCTTTGGAGCTTGGTTTTTTTCCACATAGATGGAACTGAAACATCTCCACAAGTGGAGCTCATTAAAATCAAGTTCCATAGGTGATGGAAGCTGGATAGATATGAAAATGTAGCTTCTCCTAGCTCTGCCTTGCATATCTACTATGAGAAGCCATTTTACCATATGTTGTTTCAAAACAGTGGAGCTTCTTGTAGTACTTGAAGACTGAGAAAATCATGGACGCATGCATGTGACATTGGGCGGAGTTAGTTGGTCGGCAATAGCATAGTATTAGAATTACGGCACATACAACACCCGCTTCCACATCATAATGATGCCACCAGTTTTGTAAAAAACACATCGACGGACACTAGAGAAAAACGCGTTAACGTGTCATTAACGACCTCATTTCGCGCCCCCCGATGCCAACGCACACCATGCAGCAGCTATGTACAAGCCGCCAACTCCAAAGCGCCATCCCAGCAGATCCCGCCGCGCCGCTGCCCGCACCTAAGTCGTTCCTTTGCGGTGCCATGCACGATAGGGCAGGCACGACGTTCGACGTGGTGGCCGGATTCAGGGCAGATGCTCCAAAGGGACCTGCAGCAAATGCTCCAGCGGACTCGCAGGGCAGCCTGGATCATATGGACAGAATGCTAGGAAACAGCGCTGCAGCGGGATGAACGGCGGCAAGCTGAAAAGGCTTGGATTCCTCGTGCCTCCTATTTCTATATGCTCCTTTCTTATTG
Source organism: Hyparrhenia diplandra (assembly GCA_015847255.1). NCBI lineage: Eukaryota > Viridiplantae > Streptophyta > Magnoliopsida > Poales > Poaceae > Hyparrhenia > Hyparrhenia diplandra. The sequence goes on along the minus strand of JADLZK010011176.1, from coordinate 142,304 downwards.
TTGTACATGTTTCTTCCTGCATTCATATGAGATTGAGAAAGTTTGGGTGCAGTTTACGGGGCTACTTAAGGAGCATAAGGTTTTTCCCATAATTTGGGCAATTGCCTCTATCCTAGGTGTTCCCAAAACTGTTGATATAAACTTTCTAAAGAAGCATGGAAGACCTAGACTAAAGGTAGCGGTGCTAGATCCCAAACTTATCCCTGTCTATGTGGATGTGGTTATTGGGGACGATGTTTACTCGCTGCAATTTGGGGTTGAAGAAATTATGCCCGATGGTGAGCCCAAATTAATTGATTTGGATTCTACCATGGAGGATGATGACCCTCCCGCGACTGATGGGACTGAAAAGGAGGCTGACCCAAATGCTAATCCAAAAGAGAACGTAGGTGAGGAGAAGCCTATGGATATTGATGGTAAAAATTCAGAGGGAAATAATACTAAAGGTGACAAACCACCAAAGAAGACAAACTGAATGCGGCACTAGCGTGAGGCAAGTATCAATGAAAATAAACCTTTAGTGTCAGTTATCTTCTCGAGAAGGCTGGACAGTGAATGCAAAGGTGCTCAAAAAGCAAATGACTCGGAAATATTGATAAGGCTAAAGGTCAACTTGGTGGGACTATGTCACCGGTAGATCAAGCAAGAGAGTAGCGTCCCAACCTGGACCAAGATTCTACGTAAAAAAGCGCTAAGTTGAAGGTCTGTCGGAATGAATTCTCTTCCTCAAAGGTAATTGTTCCCAGCCTAGTACCTTTGCTTTTCTTGATGATTCATGTTTAATTAAAACCACCGATGCTCTAGGGGTTCAGCTAGGAAATGATTCTTGCCAAGTTACTAAGTCGATTAACTTTTTAAAAGAATTAGAATGCCAGCTTTTATGAGAATAGGACTTGTTTGAATGATTTAAAAGTTGTAGCTGATGACACCTCTACGCTTTGCTCAAGAAAAACAATATTGATTTAGAGGCTTTAAATTTAATTTGTTCCGAGGTGTTAGAAGTGCTGGGTGATGGGGGCTGTGATGCTAAGTGTCTCTTCGACTCGCCTTACCTAGAGCTAAACCAAAGGCTAAAAGTAGTAAAAAAAAGAAGAAGACTGTTAAATCAAAAAAGTTATACAAAATTCAGTTTAAATGAAAGGAATATTTTGGAATTGCAATGGGTTTGAAGACTGTAAAAATACAGATTTTGTCGAGCTAACAAAAGAAAAAAAAATCTAGATTTCATTGCCTTATCGAAACCGGCAGAAATATTTCGCAGGCCACATTGAATAACATCCAAGCAGTGGCGTAGATTATTTGTGGCAAATCGTATGGCTCCACGAGGTCGATCCGGTGGTATGTTACTAGGAATTCATTTGGCAACTTTTGACATTGGTGAAATTGATGAAGGTGATTTTTATATTAAATTCAAACTTCGGTATAAGCAAGATGATTTCAAATTTAATCTGGTGTCGGGCCTATGGTCCGCACGCAGGGTAGAACATAAGGCTAATTTCTTGTCTGAAATGGTTCGTGTATGTTCTAAAGAAACCTTACCTATTGTTATAGGTGGTGACTTTAACATTTTACGGAACCAAGATGAGAAAAAAATAATAGTAACTTTAATGATAAGTGGCCGCTTTTACGCTCAACGCCGTAATAGACTCCCCTGAACTTAAGAGAAATTGAGATGACAGAAGAAAATTCACGGGGCTAATAAATCGCATAATCAAATGTTTGAAAAGTTAGACAGATTCTTACCGCACCGACTTTGAAAACAAATTTCCGCTTACCACTTTATACATGCATTGAATAGAGAAATATCCGATCACACACCTCTTCTTTTTCTACAAATATCCCGTCCTCATCTTATCGGCCTCAGTTCAAGTTTGAACTAGGATGGTTGCTTTAGAGATGGTTTTCATGAAATGGTGAGTGATATGTGGCAGAGTACTCTAGTGTTTGGCTCGCCTATTGAAAGATGGCAAGCTAAGATCGAGGAGGTTGCCAATACCTTCATGCGTTGGGCAAAAATGTAAGTGGTGCGTAAAGAAAGAAAAAACAGCCCCTGTTAAATAAGATAGATGAGATAGACAGAAAAGCTGAGAATGTAATGCTAGATCAATCGGTGGACCTAAAACATGTTCTTAGTGCGAGGCTTGCCGAGCTTTTGAGGGAGGAGGAATTAAAATGGTACCAAAGGGCAAAAGTTAAACACCTTGTAGAAGGAGATTCGAACACAAAATACTTTCATCGATAGCTAATGGTAGACACCGTAAAACTTCAGATTTTCCGGTTGGAGGATGGTAACAAAGATAATTTCCGGTGATGCTCGCTTAAAGGAGCATATCACTAGTTATTATAAAACCTGTTTGGGCCTTCGGATGTCTCCCAATTTAATTTGGATGAGACAAGGACCGATGATATCCCACAAGTGTCCCCACTAGAAAATGAGTTGTTAATGTAACCTTTCTTTTTGAGGAGATCGGAAGTGCGATTTTTCAAATGGAGCACAATAAGGCCTAGGCCCGATGGTTTCCCCCGAAGTTTTATCAGGGCATTTTGGCATTTGATCAAAGATGACCCGATGGCTCGTTCATAGACTTTTATGAGGGAAATTTACCACTGAATCGCCTAAACTTTGGCAATATTATTCTTCTACCAAAGAAAAAGATGCGAAAGTGATTCAAAGATTACGTATCCATCTGCTTACCGAATGTATCTTTTAAAATCTTTACTAAAGTCGCAACTAATAGGTTGTCACCATTGCACGTAAGATAATCAGCCCAACTCATATAGCTTTTTTACCGGAAGAAATATTATGGAAGGTGCAAGAATTCTCCACGAACAATACATGAACTACGCTCAAAAAAGAAAGATGGTATTATTTTTAAAATTGATTTTGAAAAGGCATATGACAAAGTTAATTGGAATTTCTTACAACAAACGTTGAGAATGAAAGGTTTTTCCCAAAAGATGGTGCCAATGGGTAAGATGTTTTACCGGTTTTGAAAATGTGAACCTAAAGATCAATGATCAATTAGGTCCCTATTTCCAAACAAAAAAAGGCTTAAGGCAAGGGGGATCCCATGTCACCCATACTATTTAACATAGTGGTTGATATGCTGGCAGTACTCATTGCTAGAGCCAAACAAGCTAACCAGGTGGAAGGAATAATTCCCCATCTTATTCAAGATGGTTTATCCATTCTATAGTATGCGGATGATACGGTTATCTTCATGAGTCACGATGTTGAAAAGGCTATTAATATGAAACTTTTATTGACTACCTTTGAACAACTATCGTGCCTGAAGATAAACTTCCATAAGAGTGAGCTTTTCTGTTTTGGAAGAGCAAAAGAACAGAAGAATTTTATTCGCAATTGTTTGGATGTGTTTACTCGATCTTTTCCATTCCTACACTGGAATCCCTATGAATGTTAGGAAATTGAATAACAAAGACTGGAAGTTAATTGAAGAAAGAATAGAAAAGAAGCTAAGTAGCTGAAAAGGAAAACTCTTGTCAAGAGGAGGTAGGGTGGTCTTGATAAACTCCGGTGCTTTCTAGTTTACCGATGTTTATGATGTCATTTTTTGAGCTTCCCGTGGGGTGCTTCAAAAGATTGAGTGTTTTAGATCACGCTTCTTCTCGCAAAATGATCAAAGATAAAAAAAGTATAGGTTGGCAAAGTGGGAGGTTTTATGTCAACCGAGAGATCAAGGAGGTCTAGGAATTCAAAATCTGGATATTCAGAATAAATGCCTTTGAAGTAAGTGGCTATACAAATTATTAAATGAAGATGGTATGTGGCAAGAATTAATTAGAAATAAGTATGTTAAAAATAAACCAATCGGAAGTTGTGTTAAAAACCAACAGACTCTCATTTTTGGAAAGGATTAATGAATGTGAGAGATTGCTTTTTGGATTTAGGCCGTTTTAACATTAAGGATGGGACCCAAACTAGGTTCTGGTTTGATACCTGGTTGGGCAATAAACCCTTAAAAGACAAATTCCTTCACTATTTAATATTGTACGATCAAAACAAGACTCGGTGGCCCAAGTACTTAGTACTGTTCGCTAAATGTCTCATTCAGAGACATTTAACCGGGCTAATCTAGCTTCTTGGCACAGAATTGTTGCGGCCGATACAAGATATTACTTTAATGGAGGAGAGAGACACTTTTGTTTGGGGTCTAAATGCATCCGATGTTTTACGGTCAAATCCATGTATGCTTAGCGTTAATTAACAATGGTATTCGAAAGTGTCACAGGATATTTGGCGTATTAAAGTACCAATGAAAATAAAATTTTTTTCTATGGTATCTAAAAAAGGGTGTTATTTTAACTAAAGATAATTTAGTTAGACGTAGATGGAATGGCTGACAAGAGCTGTTCTTTTGCCATACTCCGCAGTCAATACAACACCTATTTTTTGAGTGTGTTTATGCTAAATTTCTGTGGCGTGCGGTACATTTACTGTTTATCTTTCACCACCGACAAACTTGAATGACTTATTTGTGCGATGGACTAAGATTGCAAACGTAAAAGTAAATTCATTGTTATTAACTCCGCAGCTTCAGCTTTTACTCGGGCAATTTGGATAACAAGGAATGAAGTGGTTTTTGACAAATGTAGACCAAAAATCTTTCTTGCAGGTGCTATTCAGGGGGAACACACTCCGTCGGCAAGGGCAAGTCTCCAAATGGCGAGAGGATCGGCATGACCAGCTTTTTACAGTTTAGCAGTATGTTGAAACATCGGCGTTGCACTTTTTGGTTCCGTGGGATGGCTCTCCTCAAGATTTATTGGTCATGTTTAGATTAAACTTATCTTTGTTCCTAGTGTCTTTCAAATTGTGGCTGGCTGGCTTTTCAGCCACAGCATTTGGTGTTTCAAACTTGGTAATAATTGGTCCGATTCTATCCGTTGATAGATGAAGCCGGATTTGTTTCCATTATCTAAAAAAAAAAATGTTTCTTCCTGTTGACCCATGCTTGCTCTTGGATTGTTTCATGTTCTCCTGTAGGTGCCCTTTATAGCCACGAGACCCCTCAATGAAAAATAGGATGCATGTACCATTTAAGTATAGATTTTATGATAGCAAACTGTCATGTGTATCCACGTATTTGATTCTGATTTGGTTTATTTACAGCAGTCACGTGGCCATATCCTAAGTTGGGCATCCTTGGAGATACATGATATCACAAACATTATAACAAAGTGATCGACCAATATTCACTATGCCGAAATCGCTATTCTGCGACACTTGTTAATCGCTATCGACGACACGCTTTTATAAGTGTCACCCTTTTTGCGCCGAGAGATAAGGGCATATCTGACGCGTATTTACACGCCATCGATAAGGTGCTATTCCGCGACGCTGTATTGGTTACATGTGTCGCAGATAACACCTTATCTGCGACGCCAGATTGGCTACACGCCACACGCGATAAGGTGTTATCTGTGACGCATGTAGCCAATACGCGCCGCAGATAAGGTGTTATCTGCGACACATGTAGCCAATACGTGTCGCAGATAAGGTGTTATCTGCGACACATGTAGCCAATACGCGTCACCAATAGCTATTTCAGAAAACAAAAAAAAATATGGTGATCCTATATATATATATATATATATACATACATACATATACATATACATATATAGGATCATCCATATACATACACACACATCATTGAAGCTAACATTTTATTTGTAATATGGTATATTTCACAGTAGTACACAGTTCATACTCCATACTGCAAGTCTGTTAAACTATAGATTACATGGGAGTATCGACCATAAATATGAAGAGGTGACATGTTGCTATATAGAATAAATGGCAATACATATAGCTTCTGGCTACTTCCTTTCCTCTCATCTAGTTCCAGAATGGTTGAGCTCTTGGAACATCGGTAGAAGATAGACTATTCTAGTTCTAGTTCTAGAATACTATTGCCGAACCTGTTGTTGCACTAAAGAAAAAAGAGTACCTGCTGTCCATCTGCTCCTGCAGCTGTGGAGAGGTTACTGGACACAGGAAAAGAAAAATCAGTTACTAGACACAGGAAAAGAAAAATCAGCATCTGATACATCTACTTGAGAATGCAGTCTGCTTTAAAACAAACGAAGTTACAAGGGACCGAGCTAGAGTAGCACTTACTAATGTTGTGCTGGACCTGCAAAAACAATTGTATATTGGAGCCCTGCAATAACATAAATCACCATATCAAATGTATATTGAACTGATCCAACAATAATCAGTTCAGAAAAATTAATGGCATCATAGGACCCCCCCAAACAAAAGCATTGAACAAGTAATCAGATAACATGCCCTGTTATGCCTCAAGCAGAATAGAAAGATCTATTTTTAAAAAATGATTAGCTACAAGGTATACTAATCATAAGCTATCTGAACCATTGCAAAAGAATGCTAAAGTTGCAGACTGAACACTTGAACAATGATCAGCTGTTGTCCCTCTGTTGCTGACCTGCTAATTTGAGGATCAAAGATGACTGCACATGAAGTCATCATATATATCCTTGGTTGCAAGTACAAACTGCAACCAAAGATTAATATAACATGGATTACTTCAAGTTTGTTCTATATATTAGATTATAGTAGCATGGATTTTACAGATATCATTTAGAAACCACTTTGTTGTACCTGGTGCAATGAGTTAATCAAAATCAAGCATGCAGTATGTACCACAAGTGACTAGCAGCATGGATTTTGCTCAGAAGTTGCATACTTAAGAAAAAAATGATCCAACGTAATAGAACTAATTCAATGGCATGCAGCTGCATTCTCATGTGTATTATAAATATTCCTAGTGTAGAAGAAAAGGACCAATGAAGAACAGCAGCAGATTTCTGATCCCCAAATTGGATGGAACTACAGCAAATTACATCGACCTAGCCATATTTTTGCGGTCATCAGTTACAATCTAGGCACATTTCACCAGTATAAAAAATAGAAAAAGGAAAATAAATGTAAATAAACAGAAATTACTGCTTCATCTGGAAGATTCAGATTTAATAAATGATAAAACATGGCATCAGTCTTATATAACGAAATGCACATTTGGGTGGACATATATATGGATCAGCTGACTTCTCTTTTGTGCCTCCTCTAGCTAAATGTATTCCTCTAACAATCTAAGTGCAGTCTAGAACAGAGTTTTTGTACAGAAGTCGATGCTAAGTAGATGCTACATCCAAACAAGCAATCGCAGGATTGGCATTATTTACCAGTATTAGCTAAAAGAACAGATGGTCTACGAGTAGCAAACCTGCTGTTCCGGAATCAATGCCTGTAACTGGGACTTGAGATCCTGCATTTGCAGAAACACAATCAGCATCCTATGGCTGCAGTCCGCCGGGTGTGGAGTTAGGGGTTTGTGCTCTAGCTTTCACATGCTGCTTCATCCGCCACGGGTCCGCCGGTGTGGAGTTGGGGCACCGCCGCAGCGGAACCACTGTCGCGGAACCCGATCCGTCGCCGAGACCCAGATCCGTTGGCGGGGAAGGAGCGATGGGGCAGGGCGCCACCACCCGCGGCTGAGAAGGCAGTGGCAATAAAAATTAAAACAGTAATATTGCAAAGACTGCATGTGAACAATAGCTGATACAAAACAGTGTTAAATTACAAGCCAAGCAACCACATTCCCAAGTACTTACATAATTACATTATACTCTAGTAGGAGAGCAGTTGTTAAATTTCCAGTTCCCTGCAGAGCATTATCCAGCAAGGTGAAAACTAATTTATATACAAGTCACTGAATTATATAAACTAGTAATGCTATAAACACCAATGAAAAATAACCAAACAATAATTTCATAGGTATATCAATTCTAACTCACAAGTTAAATTTACAATAATTTCAGTTATTTACAAGCATAGTCTAAGTCACAGGTATATCAATTCTATCTCAACAATTAACTCATCATGATTCTAAAAAAAATATGTGTGCGCTGAACCCAGCAGAAAGCACAGCACCCAGCACAAAAGTATCTGTGCTCATTTCAATTCAGTTTTAGTGCTCATTCAGTTAAGTTTCAGTGCTCATTACAGTAATGTTTTAGTGATCATTTTATTAGCAACCGAACAGCCAGTGTTGTGTCGTTTTGTATCAAAATAGCTGGTGCTCATTACCGGTGGAGCTCATGAATCAAAGTAGCAGTGCAATTGCTTCCATACAACAAATCAGAGGTGATGCAAGTACTAAACAAACTAAAGTACATCTCGAAGCAGCAAGCCAATGCCATCTGATGTACCACCCAGATCTGAAATCCTGAACCGGTCAAATCTCAAGCAGCAAGGCAATGACGGTAGAGGAGCCGGGTAGGGTAGGGTAGGCGGGGGCAACCAACCTTGACATGGTAGTCGGTGCCGGCGCCCGGGCGAGGCGGCGGAGGGGGTGGAAGTCGAGGCTGAGCACTGGCTGCTCGTCATGCCTGCAGCGCCGCGCCGCACCTTGTGGATGTAACGCCTTGGCCGCCGACCTAACGCCGACGACATGAGCACGCACTGAGGCACGAATTCGCGGAGGAAGCGGGCAGGGTTAACCCCTCTGCCTTGGCTTCAGTTCTGAATGATTTCAGAATGTTCGATGATCCCCTCCCTTGACCGAACGGGAGTACTTAACACGATACAGACGCTGGCCTTCGAGGGCCCACTGACAGTGACACAAACGTAAACGTAAAATAGACTTTTGCGCCAACGCAATTCGAAGACGAAGTTCCCGCCGTTGCGCGAATCAGCCTTCGTTAGCGTCACCAGCCGCTACACTACTCCCCGCCGCAGGAGCAGGTTGCCCCCAAGCTGGCGCTTCAGGAAATCGCCGGCGTAGTACGTTGTAGTCCTCCCACGTCTTCACCGTGTCCGGGAATAGTGTCCATGTAACCAGCACCTGCGGAACAGCAGTATTACCCTTTCTGACGAGCCGTCGATCCACGATCGCAGCAGGGACTCTATCAACAGCAGCCAAGTCTGTTAGTTCAGGCAAAGTAGTGAAGATAGGAGTATGATCAGCAGTGTATGGTTTCAGTTGCGAGATGTGGAAAACCGGGTGTATCAAGGCATCAGGTGGTAATTCCAGTCGGTATGCAACGTTGCCCACGCGAGCCAAAACCTTGTAAGGGCCATAGAACTTGTATGCCAACTTCGGATAGGGGCGGTTGGCGACCGATGACTGTGTATATGGTTGCAATTTCAATAAGACTTGATCTCCCACCTGAAACTCCAGGTCCACTCGTTTACGATCAGCAAACTGCTTCATCCTATTTTGAGCTCTGGCCAAACTCTGTTGTAATGCCTCCAGATGATGAATGGCACGATCTGCAATGGTGTCAGTAATAGATGGTGGAGTAGCCGCAGGCAGGACGGCACCCTCCAATATCGATCATAGCCGTATAGAGCTTTGAAGGGTGAGCAACCCAAAGAGGAATGAAAAGCAGAATTATACCAAAATTCAGCCAGGGATAACCAAGACTTCCAGGTAGATGGTGAGTTATGCTCTGCACACCTAAGGTACATCTCCAGACACTGATTAACACGTTCAGTCTGTCCATCCGACTGAGGATGATAAGCTGTAGAAAAATGCAGGTCCACTTTGTACAGTCGAAATAGCTCAGTCCAAAAGTTGCAGACAAACACTGGATCCCTGTCAGTCACCATGGTCTTTGGCAAGCCATGTAATTTCACAATGTTATCCAAAAATAGCTTGGCAATGGATTCAGCTGTATAGGGATGTTTGACTGGAATGAAATGGGCTGATTTGGTAAATCTATCTACCACCACCATAATAACACGGAATCCCTCAGACTTAGGTAGGCCACTGACAAAGTCCATGGATAAACCTTGCCAAATACCAGTTGGAATGGGAAGGGGTTGGAGCAAACCTGAGGGGTGTGTATTAGAATGTTTGGAGTGTTGGCATACCTCACACTGCTTCACAAAAGAATCCACATCTTGTTTCAGACCCTTCTAGATAAAATGTATTTTGAGCCTGTTGTAAGTTGCAGCAATGCCAGAGTGGCCCCCAATGGCACTAGCATGACAAACAACAATCAGTTTGGTTTGTAGGGCTGAATTATCGCCAATCCAGACTTTGTTGTGATGCCAAATAATGCCTTTGTCCGTGATGATAACCCTCTTCATCAGGACTAGACAGAGCCAACCTCCTCAAGCATGTCTTGGGCAAGTGAGTCAGTAGCATATGAATTCAGAACCTCTTGAACCCAAGCCGGCCGTAATGAGGACACAACCCGGAGGGAAAACAAATGTCCCACTCGAGACAAGGCATCTGCCGCATGATTTTCCTTTGCCTTTCCCCGTACACTATTTTAAAAGTCAGGCCCATCAATCTTGTCATGGCTTTTCTCTGCATGTCAGAATGCAAATTCTGTTCATTAAGATAAGCCAATGACTTATGATCTGTGACAATCAGAAATTCCCCTCTCTGTAAATAATGTCTCCACTTTTCCACAGCCATGATCAATGCCAGAAATTCTTTTTCATAGATAGAAAGATGTTTATGTTTCTCTCCCAGAGCCTTACTGAGATAGGCCACTGGTTGACCATGCTGCATGAGCATTGCCCCAATACCATCCTGGCAAGCATCTGTTTCTATAGTAAAGGTGGCTTGGAAATTGGGTAATGCTAGAACTGGTGTGCTAGTCATGGCCATTTTGAGGGTCTGAAAAGCCTCTTGTGCTTCCTTGCTCCAATGAAATTGCTTATGCCTCAACATATTGGTCAAGGGTTTAGCTATAATGCCATAGTGCTTGACAAAACGTCTATAGTAACCAGTCAATCCAAGGAAGCCCCTTAGTTCTCGTAACAGTAGTGGGTAGTGGCCATTGCAACATAGCCTGGATTTTGGTGTCATCAGTAGCTACTCCTTGAGAAGAGATTATGTGACCCAGATATTCCAGACTTGTCTTAGCAAAAGAGCATTTACTGTCTTTCAGATAAAACTGATGCTTTCTCATCTGTATTAGGACTTGTTCCAAATGGCGATATGATCCTCTAGAGTTGGACTATAAATCAGAATGTCATCCAAAAAAACTAGCACAAACTTCCTGAGGAAGGGTTGGAGAATGTAGTTCATGGCACACTGAAAAGTGGTTGGTGCATTGGTCAGCCCAAATGGCATGACCTTGAACTGATAGTGGCCCTGGTGTGTTTTAAATGCTGTCTTGTATTCATGATCAGCATGCATCCTTATCTGATGATAGCCAGCTCTCAGATCTAGCTTGGTAAAATACTTTGAACCAGACAATTCATCTAGAATTTCCTCCAGTATGGGCATAGGAAACCTGTTCTTTACTGTGAGATCATTGAGTTTCCTGTAATCTACATAGAATCTCCAAGAGCCATCCTTCTTTTTGACCAAAAGAACAGGTGAGGCAAAAGGGCTTTGACTATGCTCAATCGCACTGCATCGAGCAACTCCCTCACTTGTTTCTCAATTTCATCTTTGTGTAAGGGTGAATAGTGATAAGGTTTAGAGTTAACAGGGGGTAGCTTGAGGCATCAGAGGGATAGTGTGATCATACACTCTGGATGGTGGTAACTGCTGAGGATCAGAGAACACATCCTTGTACTTGGGCTAACAACAACTATATTTGGTCCTTGTGACTGGAATCCTCTGTTGTCACTGGAGTATTCAATGGTTGAAAATTGACCAATGCATATGCCCAGATGTCATTGCCTTGTGCTGACTTATACACCTTATTAGCTGAGATGGCTGTGACCTGCCCAGGGGATTGTTGCAGCCCTTGTAACTTGATTAACTTGCCATTCTTCTGAAACTCCATTGTTCTGGCAGCCCAATCAAAAGTCATTGGATTATGGGCAGTAAGCCAGTCAAAGCCCAAGATGGCATCATAAGGATACATATCCAGGACAATCAGAGTAGTACAGAGTGTATACCCTTGACAGTACCAATTTAGGTCCTGAACTACCTTGGTAGTTGTCAGAGTGTCTCCATTAGCTAACTGAACTCGTTTAGCTGGTATGTCCACCGTTGGCAGATTAGCTAATTTCACAAAAGCTGTGCTAATAAAGCTGTGAGAACTGCCACTGTCAAGCAGAATCAACATTGTTTTATCTTGAACCCTGGTCTTCAACTTCAGACACTGTACTTGCTCAGATTCATACATTGCATTGATAGACAGCTGCCCAAACTCTTCTTGTAGTACATCCTTAGTGGCCAAATCATTCAGCACTTCATCCGACAGTTCCCTATCCAAATCATTGACGGCTAGGGCATTCAAGCGTGGTTTGACTCTTTTTAGAACAAACTTCCATATGACCAGGTGTATACTTCTCCCCACAGCTGAAACACAAACCATTAGCTTTTCTATACTCCCTTAACTGTCTGTCTTTCCAGGAAACATTAGCCTGATATGGCTGTTTGCCTTCTGCTTTAGCTGGCCATTGTGCTTTATTGCCGTAAGACTGCCTGGTTTGTTTGGACTTAGCTCTTTCATTCACTCCTTGTTGAATTTTTGCTATAATAGAGGCTTTAAGTACTGTTGCAGGCATTTGTGGTTCCACTACAGCTCTTAATTCCTCCTTGAGACCCCTGATGTACTGAGTGACAAAGAAAATATCATCATACTGTGAGTTATGCATAGTGACCTGGTACTGGAGACCAATGAATTTAGTTGAGTAATCTTCCACTAATCCATCCTGCTTGACTTCCAGTAAGGCATTGAGAGCTGATCTGAACTCATCAGCACCAAATTCTTCTTCTACCAAAGAGCACAAATGCTGCCAATTCCTGATGTTATGATTCTGTTTGTAGGCCTAGTACCATTGTGCAGCATTGCCTTCGAAATGAATCCTTGCTGCAGTAACCTTCATGCCTTCAGGTATCTTGTATAGTTCAAAATACCCTTCACAATTGTCTTTCCAGACTTTGGGATTGGTGCCATCAAATTTTGGAAACTGTATCTTAGGTAGTGTATGATAGGGAAGTTCTTCATTCCTTGTATCCCTCCTAAATTGAGTCCTTGGAGGAGGTCTCGTGTCCCCTATTCCTCTCTCCCCGATTGGGCCTTCGAGCAGCAAATACATTGTCCAATTCAGACTGAGAGGACTGATTATCTGATTCTGCATTCTTGAACCCTGCTTCCAGATCAAACTAATTGAGCGTTAAGTTTGCCACTGCAGCTCCATTAGCCTGTACCTGCCTGGCAATACGCTGTTGCTCATCAGTGAACCCATCCATGGCTGCCGGTGATATCAATGCGGGACTTCATCTGTTGTTTTGTAACACCAATGTCATTAACTCGAGCAAACAACATATCAAACTGATCCATAACCTTGTCCATGAATTCCTGTTCTCTTTGTGGCTAGCATACACATGGCGCCCGTGACAAACTCGCTTTTGTTTAGAAGGGCGTGTAGGAGGAGCCAGAGTGACTGAGTAGAACACCCACTAGTGACTATCACTGGTTTGGTGAAACACCTCTCCTTAAACGTGCTAGTCACCATTCACCGCCGCCCGAGAGTGATGCTTTGGGCCTTGGAATTTTACACGAGAACTCGTCCCGCAACCCGAGCGCCGTGACACTCTCCCACCGACTTCACCACGCACTGGGATCACAGATGGTTCTAGAATTTTACGTGAGTACTCGTCTCACAACCCTCACCGCGTGATCAACCAGCCGTCAGAATAAGATGCACACCGCCGCCTGAATCAACGCACCACCGATTGCGGAGTCACCAACAACGACTACGGAGTTTTACGTGGAAACAGCTGCTCCACAACCCTCGTCATCTGCGATCAATCCGCTAAGGAATCACTGCTAGAATTAGGAACCAACAGCACTGAACTCCGCCGCCAAACACACCTCCCACAACACCGCCACCGCAAACAACTCGCCGTTCCAGGAATGAGATCCGTTGGTCGGATTTATGGTAGTTTCGCTAGAGTTGTGCGGATTACTCAGGCCACAACTCCTGCTGAAATCGACCCTACCGGAGCCGTTTGGATTCAACGTTCACAGGAAACTAGTGTTGAGCAAACCGTCGAACAGGTACACGACAAGCCACCCGCAAGGTACACGAGCAACGAATCGAAGACGAACCGCCGAGAAACTGAAAGCAAGCGAAGAACTAATCGAGGGTGGGTAGGATATGGTGGGGAATCCGGCACCTGAATCCGTTGGAGTCCTTGGAGAACCGCATAACCGACGACACTCACGGAGCTGCAGGAAGCCGCACGCGCAGCCGCCGAGGACCGCCCGAATCCGATCACGACTTGTAACACCCCTTGGCGCCGACGAACGCCGACGACGTGAGCACGCACTCGAGGCAAGAATTGCGGAGGAAGCGGGCGGGGGTTAACCCTCTGCCTTGGCTTCAGCCAATGATTTCAAAATGTTCGATGATCCCCTCCCTTGACCGAACGGAGTACTTAAACACGATACGTGACGCTGGCCTTCGAGGGCCCACTGACAAAGGACACAAACGTAAACATAAAATAGACTTTTTGCGCCAACGCAATTCAAAAGACGAGTTCCTGTTGCTACCTCGACCAGCCGTTAGCGTCACCGGCCGCCATGATGGAGTGCTGGATGGGCTCGCGGGCTCCGCCGCTCCGCCCGATGGGGTGTTCGTCCTCCACGAATTTCTCCACATCCGCTAAGTCCATTGCCTTCTCCAATCTCTCTCTCACCCTCTAGGGTTTGGATTTTGGGACGACGGAGAGTGACGGAGGAAGAGATGCGAGAGTAGCGCCGGGCGAATGGAGGAAGATCGAGGCGAGAGTGTTGTTGGCGGGCGGAGGAGAAGGGGCGGCGGGAGGGAGGGGGGCAGCCGGCCGGCGGCGACCGGTGGGGCGGTGGTGCCGTGGGGAAAGGAGACGAGAGGGAGAGGGAGACAGAACGGGTGGGCAGGACTGGACCGCACGGACGGGAGGGGAGGGGCGGCGTCCGTGAGATCTGCGAAGGCGGACTCAAGTCATCGGCTAACCATAGTTGATAATATTTTCGGTCCGATATTTTTTCAGAGCGGCGCGTTCCATTCGCATACGAGTCACGATAACAAGTCCACCTATCGGTGATGCGTATTTGTTAAGACGAGTCACGTATAACTCGTTGTTGTGACGCGTTTTCTTTCCTCACCACTGGTGATACCTAGCTAGCGGCGCGTTCCGTTTGCACACGCCACCGATATGACATTAGTGACGCTGCGTTTAGGTTCGCAGTCGCGCAGTCTGTGCGTCCACGTATAAGCATTTCGGCATAGTGATATGAGCGTGTGCAACCACATGTCTTGCAGATGTGAAGTGCGTGCCTCCTAAGGCTGTCTCCAACGAGAGGACCCGGAGGAGAGGAAAATGCAAAATAGATCAAACACGGTTGTTTTAGGCAAAAACAGACTCCAACGTAGGATGCATTCAGAGCCTGCATTTTGTGTACCGAAGGAACTAGGAGGCATATCTGCATCTTTCTCTCTCCTATATGCAAAGCTCCGGCGCCCCCCCGGTGGCGGGTTCAGTAGGAGGTGACTTGGTGGAGGCGGCCGGCACGCCATTAGACCCATGGCGGGGGTGAGGTGACCTCGCCGAGCACCACCGAGCCACTGGCCTTAGCTGCCTCGCCGGCACTCGCCGGATCTTGCGGATCTGCCGGAAGGAGGAAGGGAGCGATGGAGGGGAGGCCACACCGGGCAGGCTTGCCGGCCGATTCGAGGAGTGCTCGCCGGAGGAGGAGCGAGGGGCGGGCGGCGGCGGACGGACGAGCGCGCGGCAAAGATCGGGCTGGAGGACAACGGGGAGGCGGAGGATGGGGCGCGCGCGGCGGCCCGGGAGGAGGAACGAGGAGACCGAGGACGGGGGATGCGGGGACGGGCGGGCGGTGTCGCTAGAGGAGGCGAGATAGAGATTTGCGTTACGGATATTAGTGCGCACACCGTTGGAGACGGTCACTTTACCTCGCCTAGAGTTTCAGCGTGCCACCACCCAAACCCCCCCTATGCCTCTCGTGTTAGCCGTCGTGTGTTGGAGACACCCTAAGATGGGGACGGTGACAGCCATCGGGGAAGTTCTTTCATGTCGGTTTCTTTTATTCCTGTCGGGGAGTACTTTCCCCGCCGGTTGCCTGCCGTCAGGAGAAATCTTAATCTTTCCTATCCGTAATTCGCCCGTCGGGGATAAATCTTAATCTTTCCTATCCGTAATTCACCGTCAGGGGAAAGCCAGGTCTGGATACACATATATCAATAAAACCACATTGAATAACTACTCAAATAGGTGATTTGCTGGTCGAACACGCATCCACACGACCACACAAGCAATAATTGCTACAATTGTAGTACGAATACATATAACCATCATTAAAATTATTCATACATAATTCAGTGTTCTACAAATCAGTCTTGTGCTACATTCTAGTTGTCTACAATTCAGTGTTCTACAAATTGGGCGAGGAGGTGCCCGAAGGGGGGAGGCTCCAACTGCTGTAGAGGAGAGGGTCAGGGCCGCCTTCAGGGGTGGTATGCCGCTGGCTAAGCGGCGCCCGTTTCGAGATGCTTCTTGAGGGACAGTTTGACCTCTCCGCCATGGACCTCAACACCTATGGCCTCACCAAGGAGGTCGCCTAGCCATGCCTTTGGCGGGTCGCCTTGTCGCAAACTAGCCCAAATGTAATCCCTGCTATTGTATCCAGTAGTTGTTAGGTTCCGCCTCGGTAACTATTTGGTTACCGTGGCGTCTTGTTGTTTCAATTTTTATTCTGCAATGAAAAAACGGCGCAACGGCGCGTTCCTCAAAAAAAAAAAAAAACATTCTAGTTGTCTTCCAAACTAAAGTCTGCAAACCAAAGCATACCTGGCATGGCAGCAAAATGAACTGCCACACAGAATGGGAACACATGGGTGTCCTAATCTTCTTCGCTAACTTGGCAACTCGACCATTGCAAAGCCGATGCAGTTTATTACACTCCCTTTCTTCTTTTTCTTCACAACTTTGTCATTCTCAAGGGCACAAAAGGACCTTCTCTGATATGAAACATCTGCAGCAAAAAAAGATTTGATGAGCAAAGAGATATAGAGCATGATGTTGTGATGTGAGGGGATCTAGAGCATCAGAACAGAACAAAGGAAACTCATGTTTGAAATAATATGAGCAAAGACACTCTTATTAAATATTCAGTAACACAATATGCTCGCTTTGAATTAAAGGAGTGACCATAGAGAGAACTACAGTATATTGGCAAGACACTATGATGCTCCAGTGGATCCATTTACAATAACCTATAAAAAGGTTTGAGTTAACCCCATGTAAAAAGATTATTGAGCCCCATTAATGAAACTCTATGTCATCTTTGTCATTTTTAGTCAAGCCTTCGGCAAGTCGCTGAAAGCCCCCATCATACTCACCTTCCTGTTTGGGACATATCCTCAACAAACTAGACGCCATAGAATTCATATGGAAAGGAATAGCTAGTGGAAAATCATTTTTTTGAAAGATCTTAGTAGATAATCATTTCTAGCAGCGGGTAGTATAACACGAACACAGGTAGAAGTACTCCAATTTCTATTGGTGGTTGACTTAAGCTACAGCCACTAGAAATAGATATTTTCACTGATTCAAAGTGCTCTTTGATTTTTATCGCAATTCGTTCACATGGGTAATAAGTTCAGTTTATATTCGTCTGCAGGCTTGCTGGTTCAGAACGTAACTGTTTATTTGGTTGAAAATAAAGGCGACCGAGATATTGGGTGTGCACAAGTTGGTTCAGACCTTTTTTTTTGGTTCAGACCTGCCATTGGGTAAAATAACAACAACAATGTCAAACCATAAATAAGTTTCTTCTCACAATTTAGTTAATCAAATGAGTTTAGACTATAATATATTGAAAATTAAATACAATAAATTCTTTGGCCAGTCATTTTCTTTCACATGCATTCATCACTCCATCGTGTTCCAGCAGAGTGCTCAATAGGGTGTCTTTTTGCCCATGGAAACCTATTCTCAGAGATTGCTCTATTCTTTTATGGTCTTCTAAAATACTTGTGTGTATGTTGAAGTCATTTACATAGATGATCACCTACACACAAAGTGTTGCCTTTGAGAATAAAACTCCTCGTCTCATAAAATAGTGTTTTTTTGTAGCAGTAGTATTGCGCACTTACCTATGTAAAAACCTTATTTCTGGAGACATTTGTGGAAATTAAAGTGGAAATTCCACCAACTGGAAACTGATTTGATTGGCTATAGAAATTTCAGTAATTATGTACATGGTTCAGCTTTGATTGGTTCATTAATTAATTGCTACCATATTAGTATAGATTAGAGAGATTATCCTATTAATTAATTGCTACCATATTATACAAGGTGCCACACTGGTGTTTTGGGCGAGTTGTCTGCTAGAGATTTGACATGCATGCTACAAAACACTACGAATGCCTTTGAGGCACTCGGATGCGCTTTCCTACGGGAACACTTCCTAAGGAATCACACCGACGGGGAACTTCAATCCTATACTTTTCCTATTCCTATCCTATGTCTATCCTACCATCTAAAGGGGCCCTAAAGGAGTGAATGACGATCCTGGAAACCACGCTTTGTTTATTTCCTTGGTGCCACCCATTCACATGAGGCGACTACCATGGTGCTCATGGGCTCATGCCAGATGGCTGGCGGGTAAAGTCATCAACGGGGATCCGAGATAGAGAAGACTGAGCGAGAGATGCGTGGCAAGTGGCTATAATAGTTTGGAATGACTATCTAGTTTGGTTGGAGACTGAGAGAGGAGTTATATGACGGTTTCGGCATGATGAAAGGAGACCAGCAGACCTGCAGACAGACCAATACTTATAACCAGATATATAGAAGATGTGGCGCAACAGAAGCAGACAATATATAGAAAGTTACTTGTTGCTAGGTGCACCGCCATGATATGACGACACCAGTTAATATATATGTTGTCCTTGAATTCGTTCCTTGCTCACCACATGTATGATGTGCAGTACGGTGAACTCAGCTCAGAAGCAAGTTGACTATATGCAGGCATTCATTGACAAATTGCTGTCCTCACATGCATGATGACAACTAAATTACAAGAATATAATCAATCGAAGGCAATACAAGCAGTACATGACGTAATAAGGTAATACATGATGTTCTACTACGATTAAAAACTGTTACAAAAATATTCATGTTTTAGCCGAATGTAATCATCTCGGGCTGTTTTTTTACATTCTGGTGAAGTGGGCAACCGGTCAATGATTTGCAAGCTGCGTTGTGTTCACCAAATACGGAAGGCCATGCATGATTATCCCTGCTGCATAAGATAGGGTCAACGATTTACTTGGCTGCTTTTCCCAATTCCCTAGCGGCAGCCATACGCATATGTGCGTACACTGTTAACTGTAAGGCAGTGAAATGCACAATGCACCGGATATCATGGTAGCGCGCCCTCTTTCCTTGGTGCCACCCATTCACACGAAACCACAAGGAGCAGCTACTTGGCAAAACGAGATCATCAATAGTGTATAAGTGGAAGACAACACATAGGAAGACCTGTGGTTAACTGCTTGGAATGCCGAGAGTGCAAACTAGGAGAGCAAATGAGACAGGATGCTGCTACTTATGCTCCTGGAAAAATACAAAGAGTCTCTTGGAATTGCTCTATGACCAGATATTTAGATTGGCCATGTGCATGTGGTAAAAGAACAGTTTTCACAACAAATTATTACTCTTATTTTTTAAAAAACGTCCAGTGTCCCATGTCATACCGTATCCCTTCATGATCTCTTAGACAAAATAACACAACACTAAAAACAATGTCTTTTTATTTAATTTTATAAAGTGGTTTAATTATTTCTTCTTGTTGTAATTTGCCAATACTAAAAATAGGATTGTTATATCAAGTGTTGTCCAAAATTAATCCCTCATATGCTCGTAAGGGTAAACAACACAATAATGACCACATGCTTTTTGTGAAATTTCATTTCATGTTTATATCATTTTAAGAAACAAATAAAGTAGGGTGTATCCTCACAAAAATTTAATCCCTCATATCCCCATATCCTCACATCTAAGAGACCTTCTAAATTAAACATAACCACCATAGGGTGCATCCTCATAAAAATTGTCCCTTAAATATTTTTGTTCTTTAGGATTCTCAATCTCAAATAACATAAAGGGGTGCCAATATGTTAATGTCACCAAATTGAACTGACATAATGGAAGATTTAGGATATCAGTAAATATAATATGTTGATGGAGAAACAACTGGGTGGTGATTTTTATTACATACATGTTAAGACTTTAAGCAGATGGATAGGGAAACTATTATTCGAGATGGTCTCCCTGCAATCTTTGTTCTAGGACTGTACTGGATTATTTGTTAAGTGACCGATTAGAGAAGCACTTTCTTCCAAAGTTGTTTAACTTCTAAGTTATTGTATTTACTTACGAATAATTCATGGGTACCACCTTTTTTTTTTTCACACAAAATGCAAAAAATTGAATACTTTAGCAACATTGTTTTGTAGGGATACATCGATGCATTACCTTAATGGCAGGCACCACGTACACTGATTGCAATTCAACCATTATTAGGTCCAAGCTCTAATCAGTCTAGTTCCATTAATCAGGTTTGCATCGAATATTGCCTGAAATATGAAAAAAAAGCATAATATATTAACAAAATATATTATTTAAAAACTAATTTACAAATAGACAAATGGCAGCAGAAAAATTACATGGTCTGGATGATTTTTTCTTAGTCAAAGGAACCTTGCAATTTGCATTATTGCCCATTGTTGCATCTTGCCCATCTTGGAGGTTGACATTAGATCGATGTGATGCATATTATGCAACCTTTAGATAAACCATGTGAATTTCCATAGTAGAATACAGTGACAAATTAGTAAAACGGAAGTTGTCTTGGATAAGATTGAAGATAATCAACTGCGAGAGGCTATTCATGGAAATTCATTCCTCCATGTCTCCCAGGATGCCACCATGCAATAATGTACTCACATGTATGCACCGACCAAGCCACTTGTACCATGCTATATCTTGTTGGTAACCGGCTACAAAACAACTTGTCTGCAACAAAACCATATGTCAAATGCCCATGCAGTGATTTATACTAATTACATCCATGGATACATTCACAAACCAAACTCTAGATATGCATAACAACTTTGTTTATATGAAATCAGCCTAAAAGGGCAGATTAACATCAGTGCAACTGCAAACTCTCGACATTAAGTTAGTAAAATTACAACGCCATGAGAAGTAATCGGAACAGGCAGCTGCGTGCTATGCAATTGCATGCGCTTACATGCAAAACTTTAAGCGCCAAAACTTGGTTCACGAAATCACTTACTGCTACTTTCCAGCATCAGCAGACTACGGAAATAGCTCACCTGAGACTGCATGGACGTGGTAAGTCCTGCCAACCTTGGCGTCGCCGCTTCGGCTGATCCCTAGCATTCGAGACACATCACCTGCCAAGCTCCTCGAGCAGCTCTCCATCTCCGCGTCATCGCCCACTGGCATTGTTCCGGTTGGTCACCGACGCCCTCACACCCACATCTACTTAGGTAAACATTGGTCTCGAAATCAGGAAGAGGGTCGAGGCGGAATGACGACGTGAGGCATGGTGTCAGAGTTTGGATTGGGCGGCGAGGATTGGCAATGGCTCGTGCCGACCAAGGAAGGCGGCGGTAGCTAACTGGGGTCGGGGCTAGGGTAGGTAGCGGTGGATTGGCGATATGTTGCTGCTGATGGGAATTGGAATGCCGGGGAGAGAATGTGAGATGAAGCCGATGGCCATTAGAGATGGTTTTGGGAAAACACACGTAAAGCACCCAGATTTGATTTATGTAGTTATTTTATTTCTCGTGATCATTAAACCTCACGGTGTCAAAATATGCATTGCCTGAGGCTGCTGTGGCAAGCGTAAAGCTACGGCCGTGGTGGCAAGCGCAAGGCTATGGCTGGCGTGGCGAGCGGCCAGCTGAGGCTGCCATGGCGAGGGCCGAGAAGGACCTGCCTATCACCGTCGGGGGCCGCGGTGACTGTGTCCAGCAGTCGGCGCGAGACGTATTCGGCCGTGTCAGCAGCTTGACGATGTACGCCGGATTGCCGATTGGCATCTGCAGCGACCACCAGGATAATAGGACCAAAATTAGATTGCATGACCTAAAACTGAAAGCCTAATACAGAGGACGATTCATTAATTCATACCCAAAACGTACCTGATCAACTGGATTGGTTCAACTGTTTGATTGATGAAAGCATGGATCGTAAGCTGGAGACTTGAATTGATCTCTCTTTTTGTTGAACGATGAGCCTCAGGTTACCGCTGGAATCCAGGGGCTACATGATTGGTGTCTCGGTGGTGATCTTGATGACGATGGCAACATGGAAGGCCCTCGCTGAGACGCGCCAATGTCCAGGCCTACATCGTGGCGTCGATGGCTGTGCTACCTTGACATCTGGAACGCAAGGGTATCTTTCGGCCTACATGGTGATGGCTGTGTGCTCTCGATCAGTTTTTTACTTTTCCTTCTTTTGTTTATTTCCAAGCTTCCGACCACAACCAAACTATTTTAGTTAGGTATTACATATGTTGAATTATGTGATATAATGGCACAGGTGGGTAAATTTAATGCAGAATGAAGGGGTTACTTTATGTATTTTTATAATGGCAGTGGTGGGTAATTTGTTTTAAGAAATCTCAATACATCTAATGGCTAATATCCGGGATGATCATTAGAGTCTACCAAATCAAAGGTTGGATGTTTCTGATTATTGTGAGAATTTCTAGGATTTATCTTTTTTTCTTAGCGCGTCGTGAGAATCAACATGGTGTCTCCTTTGGAGCCTATTAATAGTAAGATTACGGCACATACATCACCCATTTCCACGTTGTCTGGATGAAACCAATTTTTTAAAAAAAGACCTCGACGGACACTAGGGACAACACGGTTCACATGTCGTTAAGGGACAACCTTGTTTCGTGCTTCTCGTGCCAACAGACACCATGCCGCAGCTATGTACAAGCAGTCAACTCCAAAGCGCCATCCCAGCTGATCCTGCTTCGCCTGCAGGCACATCTAACCTCGCTGTGCCATGCACGATAGGGGAGGCATGGCATTCGACGTGGCGGCCGGATTCAGGGCAGATGCTCCAGGGGACCTGCGGCAAATGCTCTAGCGGACTCGCAGGGCAGTCTGCAGTATATAGACAGAATGCTAGGAAACAGCGTTGCAGCGGGATGAACGACGGCAAGCGAAAAAGGCTTGGATTCCTCGTGCCTCCTATTTCTATATGCTCCTTTCTTATTGTTGTACATGTTTGTTCCTGCTGACCCATGCTTCCTCTTGGATTGTTTCAAGTTCACCTGTAGGAGCCGTTTTATATATAGCCACGGCCCACGAGACCCTCAATCACAAATAGGATGCCTGAACCATTTAAGTTTCTATTTTATGATAGCAAACTGTCATGTGTATCCACGTACTTGATTCTCATTTAGTTTACGTACAGCAGTCACGTGGCCACATCCTAAGTTGGGCGTCCTTGAAGATACATGATATCACAAACATTATAACAAAGTGATCGACCAATAAATCCTTGGTGTCATACATATCTCACATAGACAACAGTAGTTTCGCAACCAGATGTAGTGCAGCAGATGTGAAGTACAGGCCTCATAAGATGGGAGTGCATGGGCCCCATCCAACCACGTGGATATTCATACACTAAACAATCTGCTAGCAGAATCAATAACACAGTACAATGCAATATATTAAGTTATAGTACTCCTTGCATCAACAAGGAGTGTTGGTCTATCATCCATAGTAATTGTAGCTACCCAATTCATTTTAGTGCTGGTGCGTCCAAGGAAACTTTGTAGCTGTAGCGGAAATGGACAGTTAGCAGTTTTGATTTGTGTCTATTTGTTGGGAGGCTGATGACAATATACAAAGCTCAGCGTTGTTGAAGATTGAACTAGTCCATTTGATCACACTCTTTGCAATATGTTATTAATTATGTGGTACATTTGGAAAGCACGAAACGATCTCAGGTTCAAAGGAAGAAGATGGAGTCAATACAGGTTCGAAGCGGCGCAAGCACGCATGGAGCACTACCTCCCGGGCGATATAGGAACAGGCTGGTGTTTCCCGAGCTCCCACGATTCTCCCCAACGCCCACCCTACCAAGGTACAAACTCTTTTGTCGCAGGCCATGATGATCACCACGGGATTGGAGACCCGGCCACCACCGCACGATCTCAGAATTGCCCCGGCGGTGGTCGGGATACTACTTATACCCGGACACGGCAACAACATGAGACTCATCTCGGTACTGCACATGAACAATGTGTACACGAGCAAAGCCTACAACCGACAACTAGCAATTCACCCCTAGTGACAGGTATATACTTCAATCTCCCCACTTCGCTGGATGGTTTCAGGTGTTACACGGATCGTCCATTCCTCCGGATGTGCCCTGGTGCCTCACCGAGCGGCGGGGACTGGGTGTCTTCGTTGTCAACTCCTCAACCTCGCCCCCAACCGGTGTCTTCATAAAAGCGTCCATGCGGGGGGGCGACCTCGATGCGATGGCTGAAGCTGCAGCACTAGCCCTAGGGGCTTCTCTTCTTCGCGGGATGAACATTACGGAGGGGCAGCTTTGCTTGTAGACAACCAAGTTCTAATCAACTACATCAACACCGCCGACCGCTCAAGCATGCGAACCGGAGAATCGAACCATACACACAACTTGTTTTCGGCCCTTGAAGGAACCACAATCCGCGGCGCCTTGAGAATCACGAAGAGAATGTAATCAAATGGCGGACTCCCTCGCTAGGCGGGGCCTTAATTTCTACTCGGGCTAATAGCGGTGACCTTGATAGTTTATGTGTTAATCCGAGGTCACGATCATGAGTGCCCTTTCCTTGTGGCACTCTAAAATGTAACCATTAAGCGTGTAATGGTTCTAACAACATCGTCTTTGTTAAGCAATGGAAACGTTTGTTTGTTGGTCAAAAAAAAAAAAAAAAAAAAAAACTAGTCCATTCTACTCTCTACATAGCACGAGAAACCGGAAGTAACTTATCGTGTTGACTCTGGTTTGGAACAAACCCTTGCCACGGCACGTGGTGAGTTAGGAGTTGATAATTGCTATGCATCAAAAGAGAGGCTGCCTCGGAGGCTCATGTATAGGCAATTGGAGCATTTTAGGAATTGCCCACTAGGGAAGTTCTCTCAACATGCAGCTACGTCACCTCGGCAGCCCACACACCCGATTCAACTCTGCCTCCACATGCATCGTCTATTTAATCTATGCATGTTTACCGAGTGGACAACAGTTTCTAAAAATATTAATGGAGCTGTTCATTTCCACAACGCCTCGGCCGGCCTGCCATGAATCGATCACTTCCCTTACGCCATTATTCAGTTCTATATATACTCGATTGATGCTCGATCTTTTTTGCTTTAGCACTTTGCCTAATCTATTCTGATCCATGCGCGGCAAGGGCGGACACGGCGGCGGTCGTCGAGGTGCTCTCCATCCCGCCCGGGATTCGGCGGCGGTCTGTCTGCGCTACTTCAAGTGGTGCGTGATGCGAAAGAGTATATCGGCGGGCTTCCTCCATCTACTAGGATTTTGGTGACATCCCATCCATCAATATTTGCTTCTATGACCATGGCATCCATGTGTGGGTAATCTTTGAGCTTCATGTCTTGTTACGTGAAAATGATTGGTTGGTGTGACCATCTTGTCTTCTTATAAGGTCCTTCCATTGTTATTGCATTGACTCTTCGGAGTAGTTTCTTCTTTTCGTTATTTGTTGCATGTTCTATCTTTGTTACCTCCGCAAATTGTCATTATTCTGCCTACGCTTGCTATTGAAATAGCCGGTGAGCCATTGTTTTGCATATTTGGAGTGTTATTTGCCACCGGCTTCGGGTTGTAAAGTTTGTGCTGTCCCCATTGTGGCGGAGCTATTGCGATGGTTGACAATTGTATATTGGAGGTGGTCCGGGTAACACTTGTTGATGGTAGTTTGGATCGAAGTATGCTGATTATGCGAAGTGCTTGCTTGAGACAAGAAGTTTATTGATCTTTGATTTTCGCGATTTGCTCTCTTGTTGCAATTGCTCTATGCTTTTCTTTACCATTGGGCACATTTTTGATGTGTGACCAGCCCCCTTTGCCATGAATGATGCAATACATTTCTTCAGGTTTTAAAATTCTTCTTTCCCCAAATCTTTGATTAAAACCTCCTCTTTGGGTTTGTTATTGAAGTTTCTATTGTTGTACTCGCCCATTTGGTTGTTTTGTGCCTGAATGTTGTCTTCGCTATGCTCGTTGTTGATTTGGTTTCACGCGAAGTGGTGGTTGATCTTGATGGTAATATGGTCTTCGCTCAAAATTTTGTGGCTTGAATTGATTGTTTGTCTTATTTGGATTTCTCGTGCATTCTCTTCTTGATCTTTTTTCACGAAATCATCGTCGATCTTGCATATTTTTAGATTTCTTTATATAATTGGCGGCAGGTTGTTGGTCTTTCCCTCTTTAGATCACGAAGACAATTGTCCGACTCTGAGGCCGTGATTCGCGGCAATGATTACAACTTCGTCGATACTTACGGAATTTGGGTCTTCATTTGGGTGAATCTTTTATAGTATTGGATTATTGGCTCTTTTGGATATTGTTTGATATCAAATAGATCATCACTTGTTAAGCTTTGTGTGTTGGAATCCTTGTAAATCAACTAGCAAAGTTGTTACGAGTTGTTCCCAACTTTTGAGGGATCTTGGTTTGAGTGAAGCGTACCACTTTTGAGCTGGTCCTTTCATTGCCATGATAAGTGCCTTCGCTAGTGTTTTGTCATCTCCACCTCCTGATTCAACGGTACCTTCAAAGCTCATCGGGGGAATTGCCTTGGATCTGTCAAACCTTCATAAGTTGGTATGACGTTGAATTTGAATCCTTTTGGCCATTTTGCCATTTGTAAGTCCACTGACAATGGAGATTACAGGTCAATCGTGACTATTGCCTTTTCATTGCTCTCGATTTGTTTTGGCTTAAGCTTGTTATGATGACTTAGCGATCTTGATCACTGAGCTCTTAAGCTTAGTCTTTTTAGCTCTGCTTTAGCTTCCTCTATTCTTTGCTTCAATGTCTTTTCTCTTGTTCGGCTTTGCAAGCCTCAAGTTCTTTCTTCTTTTTGATCACTTCTTCTTCTAGTTGTTGCAACTTTCTTGTCTCTTAAACTTTGATCTTCATGTGGAATGACTTCTTTGGAGACGTTGTCTCCGCTTGTTCTTGGTGCTTCATTCTCTGGCTGTTGTTGTGTCCTCGGCGGCTGGCGACTTGTTCTTGGGAGGTCTTCCCATGATTTCTTGGTGGTCGGTGGGATAGATCGTTGCTCACACAAAGCGGTGGGCGCCAAGATGTTGGGTGATTGCTCAACACAACATATTATTGGTGATGATATGACTTACAAAGTGGCCATTCAACCTGGCCATTACAAAGGATGTCAGGGGGTATTTATAGACCCCCCCTGACTTCGTAATTGTACAAAATCACTAAGGATCCTGAAATGATCTTCTATAATACTCTTTCTCCAGCGAAGATGCACTCTTCATCTTCGCACTCCTTTTAGCTTAATCTTCCATCTTCGCAACGCTTTTTGTTTCTTCTGAAGATTGTATTTTGGCTTCGCAGCGAAGTTGTCGTGGCCATCTTCGCTTGGATTTTCTGACCTTAGTCTTCATATTTCAACCAAGTTGTTCCTCCGCGAAGCCAGAACCCTGCGAAGCTAACTTCGAGGTGGGACTTAGCTCCCGTTCTGATTCATCCTGAAATCTTCAAAGTTTGGGACGAAAGTTTTAAACAGAAATCAAAGTTAGATCTCAACAAACGCCCAGCTAGGTGGTTAAGAATAGTGCCGTGAAGATCTATAATGGGAGAGAAGCAGCAGAAGGAATTCATTCCACACAGCTTGATTCTTCGGGACATCAGGTAGCGATTATGCTGTGTCAATGCGGCACGGTAAAGCATGCAGTCGCATCCTATGATTGATGTATACTATTCCTCATGCCTCTCATTTCTAGTAGTTGCCGTTGCCGTGTCCAACACTTCTCAAAGCGGCACACCCACACATACTTCCTTACATTACTCTACCCTTGTTTCCTTGACTTTTTATTATACAGCAACACCCTCACCCCCCCCCCACCCCACCCCCATGTTGCTGTCCATGTATATCGAGCTTATTTATTATTTACAGAACCCACGTGTGGCCGCATAGAAGCATCCCCCGTTTTCTTTAAGCCAACGGAAATACTTCCAGCATTCAGTTTTTAGGACTCAAACATAAATGCCGAGCTGATCAGCAACATGGGCAAAAAAAGGAATTCACCACCACCGCGAGCCAGAGCAAAAAAAAAAAGATCATCTCTGAAAGGGGGTTCGATGACCCTGCAGGTAACAGCCTAGACAAAATGGACAAGAGGATGATAATTCTGAAACGTCTGGCCACATGGATCAGTACAAATGTTTCGTCACGCTATTGTAAGTGAACATTATTGTTTTTGCTTTTCAGATTAATCAGAGGAATCTTGGGGAATTAAAGCAAATTAAAAAAGGGGTAGACTCCTAAGTGTTTTTTGCAAGCAAACGATTGGGAGGGTGTATGTGTGTCTAAAGCCTTAGACAAGAGCTTCCTAAGTGCACACTGCTGCACTCTTAACTCCGTTAAGCATAAGGAATGAAACCACAGCCAGCTATCTTCGTTCATTCAACACACAGTCCATTTTTTTTTTACATTAACACAGTCCATTTTTACTATGTCAACTATTGCTTTTGTCTAATTTTAATCCCCAACTACTAAACTATCTAACTTTGGTACCTGAACAATCTAAACCATACAATTTTAACACCCGAGCTGGTTTTGATTGGTTTTTAGATGGATCTAGCTAGGGTAAAATGGAATTTAAAAGAGCCCAAAGTTCAAACCACACAAACAGCCGAAGCGTCATTAGAGAAAAGAAAAACCCCATGGATCCTACTCTCCTATAACCTTCTCTGTTTTTTTTTTTTTTTTTATATCTAGGCTCCAAAATTACTAACGCTGTGGCTTCCAAACGCATCCTACCTTCTTTCAATACACACCTTTGTCTTTCTCTTTAGACAGCAGAGACCATTGCGTGATCCAATGCCCCCCATTTTCA
The DNA here is from genome assembly GCA_015847255.1 of Hyparrhenia diplandra. Classification (NCBI taxonomy): domain Eukaryota; kingdom Viridiplantae; phylum Streptophyta; class Magnoliopsida; order Poales; family Poaceae; genus Hyparrhenia; species Hyparrhenia diplandra. The sequence continues at coordinate 113,095 of JADLZK010011176.1, read as the reverse complement.
ATACACATCTTGGTGGACGAAAAACAAATGCAATGAATACAGAATTCCACACATTGTCGAAATTTAATGGTGTTGTGCAATTTCTTCTAATCCACCAAAAATGCACGTAGAATCTCCTTTGCACCCTGTCTTCAGTATATTAGTATCATTTTTTCACCCCTTGTATTTAAGGGCCTCAGGGAAAATTTTAATTTTCAACCGCAGTTTTGCTTCCCCAATAAATAATCTGTCTCTTTATTAATTCTGTATAAAGAGCATGTTGAGAAAACTTCATTTTATGTTTTTCTGGAAGGTTGGCACAACTTCATATCGGCCGCTTGGAGCTTGGTTTCTTGCCAAATAGATGGAAATGAAACTCCTCTATAGGTCGAGCTCATTAAAATATTGTGCCATAGGTGATGGAAGCTGGATAGATATGAACATGTAGCTTCTCCTAGCTCACCTTGCATATCCACTATGAGAAGCTATTTTACCAAATGTTCTTTCAAAAACAGTGGAGCTTCTAGTAGTACTTAAAGACATAGAAATCATGGATGCATGTGGCATTGGCCGGAGTTACTTGGTCGTCGATAGCATAGTATTACGGCACATACAACAACCATTTCCACGCCGTCTGTATGAAACCAATTTTATATAAAAAAGACACATGCGGCAGAAACCATGTTTCGTGCGGTTCACGTGTCATCAACGGACGCCGGCGGCCGGAGGCCAGAGCACGACAGCTCCCACCGGCACATACAATTAAACACTAGAGACAACGCGGTTCACGTGTCGTCAACTGACGACCTCGTTTCGTGCACCTGATGACAACAGAAACAATGCCGCAGCTATGTACAAGCCATCAACTCCAAAGCGTCGTCCCAGCAGATCCTTATGCGCCTGCATGTGCGTCTAAGTTGATCCTTGCTGTGCCATGGGCAATAGGGCAGGCATGGCGTTTGACGTGGCGGAACCAGTGGCAAATGCTCCAGCGGACATGCAGGGCAGTCTGCAGTGGTCTGACAGGGTGCTATGAAGCAGTGCTTGGAGGGGATGAACGGCGGCAAGCTAAAAAGGCTTCGATTCCTGGTGCCTCCTATTTCTATATGCTCCTTTCTTATTGTTGTACATGTTGCTTCCTGCTGACCCATGCTTCCTCTTGGATTGTTTCATGTTCACCTATAGGAGCCCTTTTATAGGCACGAGACCCTCAATCAAAAATAGGATGCCCGTACCATTTAAGTATAGATTTTATGATAGCAAACTGTCATGTATATCCACGTATTTGATACTTATTTGGTTTATTTACAGTCACGTGGCCACAAGGTCAGTTGTTCGTCCATGGAGATACATGATATCACAAACATTTTAACAAAGTGATCGACCAATAACTCCTCTTGGTGTACTGTCAGTTTTGCAAAATTTAAAATATTATAGACTGAGATTCAAACAAAAGTTATTACAAACACTACCGGACACGGCGTCGTTGCGGCGCCGCACTCGGCAAACCTCCTCTCTTTGCCGGCGCCCCGCGAGAAGACGCTTCGGCAAATCACGACGCTCGGCAAAGAGCCTCTTTGCTTTGAGCCCCAGCTTTCGGTGAACCGTGGCGCTCGGCAAAGACTTTTACTTTGCCGGCGCCCCATCCTCACGCCGGCAAAGAGGCTCTTTGCGGCGTCTTCTTTGCGATTCGGCAAACATAATTTTTTTTGAATTTTCGTGCCTAATTTTTTTTGAGGCCATGCTATAATACTTGCAACAACATATTCAAAATTTAAAATTTTTTTGGCACTTTTTGGTATTTTGTTAGACTTCATCTCTTTTATTTGAATTATTTTTCAAAACTCAAATTTGAACGTAAGTCATTCGAATAAGTAGAAAAAGTGAATGGAAAAATGATATTCATGTTATTGAGTCTAATGTGAGATCTCATCCAGGGCGAACACAAAAATATCATCGTTTTGTTCACGAAACACGACCATTTACTTGCGGGGGGCATTGTTTTTAAATTCTAAAAAAAAAACGAAGTTGGAAAATTATGAAACTTGTCGGTAGTGGTTATATCGTATGTGTAGGCTGTGAGAAAAAATTTGAGAAAGGTTTAGATTACACGGTTTCAATTACGACGCAGCCAGCCAAGACATCTCCCATACTTGCTCTAATATAACATGTGGCGATGTTAGGGTTTTTGCAATTGTATGTGAAACCGTGCACTAAACCTTCTCAAATTTTTATCATAGCTTACACATATAATATAACGACTACTCGACAAGTTTCATAATTTTCCAAACTTCGTTTGGATTTTTAGAATTTAAAAACAATGCACCCTGGAAAATAAATGGTCGTGTTTAAAGAACAAAACGATGATATTTCTTGTGTTCGCCCCGGATGAGGTCTTACATTAGGCTCAATAACCGCGAATATCATTTTTCCATTCTTTTTTTTCACTTATTCGAATGACTTGCAGTTCAAATTTGAGTTTTGAAAAATAATTCAAATAAAAGAGATAAAGTTTTAAAAAATAGCAAAAAGTGTCAAAAAAATTTTCAAAATTTCAACATGTTGTTACAAGTACTGTAACAAGGTCACAGAAAAATGGGCATGAAAATCCAAAAAAAATATTTTCTTAAGCGCCCGCAAAGACGCTTCGACAAAGAGGGGTCTTTGCCGAGCCTCTTTGCCGAGTGCCTTTTGTGGCGCTTCGGCAAATCAGTTTTCTAAATTTTGCAAACGACCTCCGGATGGAAAAACTTTCTAAATTAAAATTGTAGATCTCGAAAAGTTATGAAACTTTGTAGTCGACAAGCTGTTTCGAGATGAATTCATTTGGAGCCTCAAATAGACAATTTACACTTTCGGATTAATACAATATTTGAATAACGAAACCATTTCTATGCACAAAAGAACAAGTAGTGCGGTGGTAGAGGGAGGCGGGTGCTCGGCGAGAGGGGGTGAGTTCGAATCCCACCTCCCACACATTTATCAAAATCGGTGAAAAAAAGGGTTGAAAAAATGGCTGGTTGTTGAGGATGGCCGAGCTTAGTTGAGTGGGTTGTCCCTAAAAAAAAAAATTGCTATTATTTTTTTTTTTTTTTTTTGCATTTTTATTTTGCCAAAGCGCAAATCTTTGCCGGCGTTTTTGGCCACTCGGCAAAGCATTGCTGGCGCTGAAAAAAAGGCACTAGGTAAAACCCTTTGCCGTGCGAAAATTTGCGGCGGGCGCTCGGCAAAAGCCTTCGCCGGCGTAATCGGGGCTTTGCGGCGCCCGTGCCGCTTCGGCAACGAAGCCATGTCGGTAGTGAAACCAGATGCACTGCAGCAGATGTGAAGTGCGTTAAGATAAGGTTAGTTAGAGGGCCATGCGCCCACACCGGTGTAATCTAGTAGGATTACCTAAATTGTAATCTAGGTAGATACTTTCCTCATACTCCAATGATCATGTAATGTACTTGATGTACAAGCCATGCCATGGGGCTTTCCTGGCCTATATAACACGTAACCGAGAACCCCAAAGGGTATCTCGTTCCACTCATTGTAACATGGTATTCAGAGCCATCATCCTAACGGAACACATCCATGGCATTCCACGCGCTAGCATCATCATCCGCTGCATCTGCTGCCATGGAGTATATGCTATGTTAACATCTAATTGATATACGAATGCGAACTAGAATTCAAGACATCCATTTTGTATTTGTATCCCATAACATATGTATTCGGATTCAAATAAATTTATGCAATAAGAACGATTCCAAACAGATCTGATCCGAATTCATGCCTAGTGGCTAGTGTGGAGAGCAATGCCGAGACACATTAATAATTGAATGACTTCTTGAAGACGACCATTTGCTATGGGCACTGCAGGAACTGTGAGTCGTCCACCCATCTCATCTCATGGTAACTACAGTGTGGAGAACAATACTGCAACTATTCAGCAAAGCGGGACACAAGGAGCCGGTTTGTTTGGAACAACAAACCCTATTTTAAACAATACGTGCACGAACAACAAACGAGGACAGCACGGGTGCATCTTTCAAACCCTATCCCAAATGCTCCACCGTCGACTGAAATTGCTGGGATTATTCGTATGATTCCTGGTGCCTCCTATTTCTATCTGCTCCTTTTTTTATTGACAGGTTTCTTGCTGCTGAAATAAGCACACACACACCCATGCTTCCTATTCTACTGTGTCTTGTTCGCATATAAGAAGCTCTTTTATATCCATGTCACTCAATAAAAATAGGATGTGTGTCCCATTTTATGATAGCACATTTACAATAGTGAATTGTCCTGTCCACGTTTTTGCTACTCGTTTGTTTATTTTGGTTTAAAACAGTCACGTGCGGTCTGTTGGCTGTCCTTCGGAGATACTCAATATTACACAGTTCAAAAGCGCTATCAAACTATAGAGCCTAGCGGTCATACACATCACACATGCACTGCAGGTTTCTGAAATTTTAAACATATTATAGCTTAGTGAGGATGGAGCAAAAGTTAAGAAAAACCAGGTTTTCACTACTTCAAATTTATTTTCTAGCAATGCTTGTATTTATTAGCATTATGGCTCAATGAACGTCCACCTCTACAAATCTCTCCAAAACAAGCTGCCTCTAGAAATGCACCACCTCTACAAATGCCCAAATATTTAGAGGCAGCTTTAGGTGAAGTTATCTCTACAAATGGATTCGTAGAGATGGATGGACCTAAATCGACCCCCTGAAAGCCACTTTGTAGAGGTGGTTGGATCTAGAGTTGTTTCTTAAAATAATTGTATAGTACAATAAAATTTGAATTTTTGAAACAACCTCAGATGGAGAAATGATGAAAACAAAAGTGGTAGACCTCGATGAGTTATACATCTTTGTTGTTGTAGATCTCACATTTGACGAAACTCAAATTTTTAACAACTTCAAATGGAGAAATGATCAAAACTAATTTTTAGATATGGATGATATCTACAGCTTTTCTATAAGAGGATACAACTAACCGTACTTATTCATATCTGGCACTCTGTTCCCCTAAACTAGGGTTTCAAAGGTCCTCTAGCGGCGAAGCCGAGTCCACCAAATTCTCGTAGAGATCATCATGAGCTCTCCGATCTCTATCCACCACTGCACCTCACACCCCTCGGTGGGGGCGTGGGTGTCATCCTGGAGGACTGCATGGCCGATCACGTGAAAAGAATATTAATAAGCATATTGCGGTTTGCCCAAGATTCTTGATTGATAGATGCCATCAGTCTTCATGTTGTTCCATAGTTATAGTAGACCATGGTAGCCTGAAAAGAATATTAATAACCATGTTGCAGTTTGCCCAACATTCTTGATTGGCAGATTGTAGCACTTCTGGATAATGACGGAGAGACAGACAATATTAATGCTTTCCAATAAATATAGCAAATAAAGATAATCATATATTAGTTACACATGCCCAGTGGCCACGTGTAATGAGTCATCGATTGCTTAATGTTGCTTTCTACTACAATGGACTAGAAACAATTATTCCTTCAGGTAGATCACACACCACACCACACTATGTCATCGTCCCTCCACAATTTTCCATCTCAAGCAATTGTGTTTGATGAAATGTTTATTTATCATTTTAATGCCGAACAAAGATACTATTATGGGATTTAATTTGTTCATCAATTTTTATTGGTAATCTGTTCAAACAGTTAACTAGTACCTGTAAATGTGTTCAGGCCAGTCAGTCAGATCTCATGCATATGGTTATTAGGTGTTACCCAAAAATATGGTGATCTCAACATCTCCTGAACTAACCTACTGCTTCCTATGACACAATCTCTCTTTTTGCTAATCCCATTATCACAGATTTTCATAGACGGCAAGCAAATTGGCGTCCAGATGATGGAGAGAAAAACCACATATTGCAACCACCTCATCCTTTTATGCCCCAAGTCATATTGCAGCAATTTACATAGGCTCAGCAGCTGGAACAGCCTACACATAGCCATCATTATTTTTTACCAGCGACGCCTTGGGCCCAGCCTGCCATGAATAAAGTGGGTTCTTCCACTATTTGATGGGTCCATCCACACATATGAAAGGGGAAGCAGCAGCCACATGCTACATCAAACAGAAACCAAACAAAAGTTGCTTCTTCCTACTACTTCAGTTTCTTATTTCTAGACACACCCTCCAAACCATCGAACAGAACAACATCGATTGCATGAGTAAACACGATCAATGACATAGCTAGGTATGGGAGGTCAGGAGCTACTTGAAAAGTTCTCTACTTGCAGAACATAACTTACTATCTCTTGTTTGCCAATACCCCTCTATTCGACCACCCAATACCTCATATGTAACATCTGTAACATCTTACACATCATGTTACTCCCGAATGTCGAGGGTCAACCAGATGCCATGGCTGCTAAAGCTGTTTTCACCTTGCATCCTCGTCATCAGCTGAGCACGCCACCAGAATCTCGACCAGGCACAAAGAATGTGATGCACCGGCTCGAAAACACACTTCTCATATGTCTCCAAGGCACCGAGGGCCTCATCTCAGGGTTGATTACAATATATATGTTTGAAATGCTGCATGTATTGATCAAAATCACACACGAAAATATTTCTATGGTAAGGTTCCTTAAGATCAGTGAATGCCATCAGTGATAGATAGAGGAGCATGGTACCCTAAAAAAAGAACATTAATACAATGCAGTCTGTTCGTTGTTCGCCAACTTCGTCTCAAAGTGTCTATACTGCAAATTATTGGATTGTTGGTTACTGACTGTTATATAGACAATATTCGTGCTTTCCTATACATATAGGCTAGCCAATGCAACGAATCATATATCAGTTACATGCTCGGTGTCTACTGATGCTCAGAATGAACTAATTTGCTGAACCCAACATATTCTAAGCTCGGGCACAAATTAGTCAGAAGCAATGTTGCTTCCTGTAGTATCGTCCTTGATAGTCTAAACTCTTACAACCTTGTTTGGATGCATGTGTATTCTCTGCAATCCACATATGTGATGTGTTTAGTGGGTTGGTATATAACTTAGTTTAATTTCACTCTAGTCCACATCAACACATGATATGCATACATGTGCATCTAAACAAGGACTACATATTCTTTCATCTTCAAAACTAGATGTCTAGTTAGTTAGCCTAGCACTAGACTTAATAGAAGAAACCAGCCTCCACAATCTTGTTTACAACATTTTTGTCCGGTTGCAATGTGATAGATGTGGTGATTAACATTTAGAGACAAAGCTTTACCACATAACAAGAAATTAACAATGATGCCTGATAAATTAACAAGAAATTCGTTTGAGTTTACTAATTTAGTGTTTTGACTTTGTTGTTCTCTTAATTTTCTATCTAACGTGCTGGCAGGCCTGGCCTCATACATACCCTAGCATGATTTGTTTATTGAGCATAAAAAACAAACGGAGCCTCTGGGGCTTGTTTTGTTTCGACCTGTGAGAGGAGCTTCCTGGCAGGCATTTCAAACTTGTGAGCATATAGCTCTCTTAATGCCTTCCCTCTTCCACTGCTAGCAGCCCCTGATGACTTCGCAAGTGTGATCTTCCACTGCTTAGAAGGTGGACACAACAAGGAAGCATGCGCAGGAAAGCCTGTGAAACCTATCTGGTTGATCTGCTCTTGTTGGTGCTTGACACACTCTTGAGATCTGGATCAGTCCCTACGTCTCCCATGGCCATGCCTAGAATATATACCTCACAAACGAGACAAGCAACATGCCGCAATAGATCTTTTTCTTCACTCCTTCCGTCTCAAATATGCTGCATATATATCATGAGATGTGAACAAATTAATCAATTGTTTTATTGAATGTGCACACCCACCCTACAACTGGAGCCACCACCACGTCCCTATCCTGATGCTTCCCGAATAAAAAACCATGTGCCCTAAAAACTCCCTCCCCTCTCCTTTCCATTATTATCCGAAACTCCACACCCATGACTCCAGTGCTTGTCTTGTTGTACATCTCGCCACCGTGTATTGATTCAAGGTCTTGTTCCATACTTCGGCGTTGGTCCTCCCATGTGAATAAGTGGCACCAGGAAAAGAGGCCTCACAGAAGCATCTACACCATCATAGCCCATCACATGACAGCAAGCGAGAAGTTTGGATAAACTACGAAGTACATGACTGTCTATGGAGGACCGTAACTATATTTTGACTGTCCACTACCTATGCTGCACCATTGTATGCCTGTGATTGAAAAATTTGTTTCAACAGCGTTGTTTCGGGTTTTGCTGTTGCTGATTCTAGCACGGAACAAAATACTGTGAGCTATTATTTTGTACATCCAGCTTGCCTACAGGCCCACGGCCAGGCCAAGGTTGAGGGGCACGCCGGCCATGCCCTGTGCGAGAGCGGCCAGGCCATGGGCTGCCACGTCTATTTTTACAAAGTTAAGTCGCAAAACTGTGAAGCGCAACGATTAGAGTCCTAAATATTCGATATTCCCGAGCACTAGTGAACGCCACTAACATCATCAGTCTGTTTGGTCCAGGGGATGAGGATCTGCATCTCTTAATTTATTTGAGGAGGCTACACCTTTTTCATGTGTCTGTGTAAGGAGACTAGTATACTTAATTCCCATCTCTAAGATGAAGCACCATGGTCTCATTCCCATATCAATCAAAATACTGTTTGAGGAGGGCACAGGCCTTTCAGTACATCTATACGATGACGCACCATGGTCTTATTCCCTTGTCAATCGATCGAAGCTCAATATTGCAGTAGCTGACCACATGGGATCGATCAACATCGACGAGCTCAGTAGAATTATGCAAGCTCTGCTTTCTCAGTGCCACCCATTCATACTAGACGATCAAGGTTGCGGCAGGTTTAAAAGCCATCAGTAGCAGCCGTGTGTGATAGGAAAGAGACAACAGGGAGTGCTTTGTGCCATCGCTGGTTTGGAATGCGTAGGAAACTTCAAGCGTATTGCAAGATGTGGGCACTCTGTTTTATATTCCTCAGGCTGCGCATGGTAACGTGGTGACATGGCGCCTCGAGGACAGGATCCGAACTGATTATTCATTTAGGCTATCCGCACTCATGTTTCTCTATTTACTTCCTCTATACATCCTGATCATCAAGATTCTTTCCTTTACAGCGCTTTCTTCCGCACCAATACTTCCTTTATATCTCTACTCTATATCACCTACCATTAGTGGGCCCCATTTTTAATTTTATCTAAATATATTCGTGTGAGTTCTAGTTTTAAAATTTATTGAAACAAATTTAATGGTGTAATCGAAATTTATTTTGGTCTTTTGGTTTATGAGTTATATGATTTTTTAGTTCCTTAAACTGGTGGGGCCCGCTGCTGTTTCTCTCTCCTCTCACTCCCTCCTCTCACGGGCGCGCATGGTGGGGCCGATGGCCTGCCTCCTGGAAGCCTCCTGTCAGTCGGTATATATGGCGCAAGAAGCATGGTCAGACGGCTTTCCAGGGGTGCCGCTGCAGCCCACTTTTTCTGTATAGCATTCCTGGAAGCGTTCCAGAAAGTTTTCCCGGAGACGAGTGCAGGTAGTCTTAGCCCCCCAACCCCTATATTTCCTATTGAAGTCTTTGTCATTATCATTTTAATAATTAGTTTTGGGCTGTCCTCGCATACGTCAGCAGAAGTTCACGCCCCATCAACAGCTTTGTGACCAATTTAGAATAAAGCATGCTCAAATCTATACAGCCAATACTAGCCCATACATGTTACATTGACATAGCTTTCGCAATTGACAACTAATTAAATTGTTGAATCCTCTAAGGAAATTTAACTCACTGAATATTTTATAAAGGAAGCCTTTACTAAATTCTGAAAGCATTACATCAAAATGATACAGGGCCTTGAAAATGTGCTTGTGGCCTTTCCCCAACGTACAAATGTAAAATGAAGTGTGTCTTCACATACAAAATTATGTGATAGTCAAAATATATTAGTCCAAAGTTACAAAGTCGAAAAGGATTTACTATACCAATGGATAATTCATGTATCAATTAAATATAGAAAAAAGAATTTTCTAATCTAATCTTTCATTGTGTATCATATGTTACATAATAAGAAATTAAATAAATAATATTTCATCTATTACCTCCTAGGAGGTAATACATGATCCTAACTGTCCAACCGACACAACCGGCTTAGGTGCACCATAGCAAACCCTCCTTAGCGACCTATGCCAAATCACCGCAACCAAGTCTTGAGAAGTCACTTTCTCTAGAATAGCCCAAGTAGCCTGTGGATGACAAAACATAGCTTGTTTTTCTTTGTGATTATCATTTCTACTAAGCCAAAGCGAGTAGCAAATAGAAAAGCTGCTTCGAGAAGAACTAGTGGTTTAATTCTTTACTAAATCTTCCTAATCAGCCACCAAGCAAATTAGGAACACTGCAACGTTTAGTTAGTCTAGCTAGTAGGGATCTGAATATCGATCAAATAGAACAATATTCATTCAGTAATTATTACTGTGAACAATGGATAATGAAGCTTGCAGCTTATAGGGCCCACTCTGCATGTGGAACAGACCTGCACATATGTAGCACCTCACTTATACTTTTGTCATCGCCGTGTAAACGGGTTAACAAGGCTTATAAGGCCGTCCCCAACGCACCAGCTGGTGTGCTGCCTTAGTGTCCATGTCATTTGCAGATTTCCATGTCACCGTAATTGTAGCCTCGCGGACTTCCGTATTATCTGCGAGAAGAGATCAGCGCCGTCGACAAAAGTAGCAAGCAACAAGCGGGGCAGCGCATTGCGGTGAGTGGTGGCTTTAGGCTGTCGGGACCACGTCTTTTTTATTGTGCTTTTCTCGGCGGGCGTCACTATATCTCGTGCTTTTCTCTGGCGAAGTGCGAACCGTGGGACGACCGGAGAATACATGCTATCGGGGCTGCGTTGAGTGTATTGTGGTTTTTAATTCATTTGGGTCATACATGGACATGACTTTTTAGCTAGGGCTAACACTGCTATATGCCCGGTTGGCCATGCCCTAAGCTGGCCGTCACCCTCCTAGACTACCATGCAAGGTGGTACTAAACCCACCAATGACAACCACACATGAGCCCCTTGGGCTACATTGGCCAACTTCACAACTACAACGGGCTTCGATGGGCTAGGGTGTTACAATTCACTCTGTACACTATGATGATTGTTGAAGGAATAAGGAATCTTGTGAAGTCACATGAATGCCATGTTTCCTCTAATTTCTCGGTGCCACCCATTCACATAAGAGAAGGATGGGGCAGCTGCAGCCATATCTTATCATGTGTGCTGGCTGTGATATGGAGAAGATATGATTGCCTGTTGGGGCGGAATTTGGATTACATAGGGTGTAAACAGGGAGAGGAAGCGGAGGGGGCACCCTATTTTATTATCGTCCATATATAGAGAGTGAGAGTTGGGATGCAAATACAAAACTGGACCATATTTTTAATATGTCACATGTAAATACACAACTACATTCACATATATGAATACATGTACGCATACAAGCACTAATGGTCATATATATTATAATTGGTGCTGGCTTTAAGACGTGGAAGACATGATGGTGGATTGCAGAGTGTAAACAGACAGAACAAGAGGACACCACGTTTTATTATGCATGCATGGAGAGTGAGTGTTGGGATGAACACACAGAGCTCAATCATATTTAATATTTACACCCACATACACCCATCCCTTATTATAGATATTGAAATTGATCATGTATCCAGTAGTTGTAGGTTGTGATCCGGTAACTTGTGGTTACCACTTCAACTCTTGTTCAACTTTCACTTTATTCTGCTTAATGAAATACGGCAACGGCGCGGTCTCTCGAAAAAAAAAAGATATTAAAATTGATGAAGTCACTATAGATATCTCAATGTTGACAGACATATCTTCTGTATTAAAAAGAATAGTGCCATATACATGCATATAATAAATCAAAGAAATGGTACCATCTTTCTCAAAGTGTAGAACTCAGCTTCAACCATATGAAACCAAGCCAGTTCACAATAAGATAATGACTTCAGACATATCTAGCGCATTAAAAGGATTGCACCATATATTTCATTCAATAAATCCAAAAACTGAAATCATCTTACTTAAGTGTAGGACTCACCCTGGGTGAGCAGGTTCAACCATATGAAACCAATCGCACTAAGGAACACAAGAATAAGCTTGTTTTTTTGGAAAAGGACAAGAATAAGCTTGTACATTGTTGTCAGCTATTCCAGTCAAGCTCGATGAAATTTGACTCCTATGGATACTCTTTTATTTTTGCATTGGCTTTTATACAAGTGTGTAAGTCAAACAATTTAATGCAGGTCACACTACATGATTGTACTCATCCATTATGCAGAGAACGAGATTGATCAATCTATTGGAATATCACAAAAGCTGTCTTTTCTCGGTGCCTCTGAGTAACTTGCGTAAGGCAACCAGAGTTTATTGTGCGGAAGGGCATCATTGTCATCAATATATAGCATCTAGGATAGACAGTGAAGACCAAGGGAGAGCTGGGACCACAATCTGGACTGAGCAATTGTGCAAACTGTGAGAGGAGGACGAGGGGCACCTTTCGTTATATGCTCCTCAGGCTCGGATGGTGATATGGTGACTTTGCAGCATAAGCCTAGGGGAGCAACTAGGGCATTTAGATCGGTGGCATGCTTAGGTAGTTGGGAGTCGGGACAGTAAATAAACACGATACAAACTATATATATGAATAGATGAAAATGTATGCCATATATAGTGCAATGGAAGCAATGAAGCAGACAACCTATAGATATGGGTGATATTTATGTCACTAGGGCATACTCACCTATGCTATTCATCTCGGCATGATTCCCTTTTTTTGGGTCAACATAGAACTGGAATCATCTTCAGGGTATGCTCTGCTCATTGTTGTGCTCACACCATGTATTATTCTGCGGTGAACATGCATGAAGATGGTGATCTCACAAGAAGAAAAATGTGGGCACACAAAATTTCTTGGTGCAATCAATTCGATTTCCTTGCTTACAATTTGTACTTTTATATAGTTTGTAGCTTATTATTTCTAGATCCGTATTCAGTGAGCCGGAAAAAATGACTCGAGGAAAGCATGTAAAAAATTAAAACCGATTGGCACAAACATGCAAATCATAAAATATATTGCTTGAAATAATGTTGGATCCACATAGTGTGCGGACGTTGTTGCTACTAGGCACCGCTACCTAAAACATTTTAAGCTCCAGACAAAATCAATTTGTTAAGAGCATTATTTATGTCCGCCCTAAAATATCAAGCATTACATTTTTAGACACGGGTACATAACCACAAGAAATCAGTTTCTATTGGTGGTTGATAAGCAGCTTGTTGCAAGAAATGTTTTACAGATAAACAAAAAAATGGAGAAAGTGTCAAGAACAAAGTATTTTTTTCAAATGCCCAAGCATAGCAAGTCACCTCTCACAGAGTGGACTAAACTATTCTAGTCAGGGTGTTTGGTATTTTAGAGACTTAAAGTAACTGAACATTAGTCACTAAACTTTAGGGACCTCAAACCATTACAGACCCACACCATATGTTACCATAGTCTGCACGTTGTTGTTGCTGGGCCTGCTTTTTTGTGGTGACATTATTTGAATGCTGAGCAATGATTTGATTTATGTTCTTAAACTCCCTTTGAATGATTTGCCCACTCATCAGTCATAACACGAGCATGCAGTCACTGGTGAGTGAGGCTGATGAAGTCACGTACCAGATACATCTGCTAGTTTCTTTGTGGACCAGCAGGTACAAGGCGTTGACACGGTAGGTGTCGTTGTCGTGTCCAGACGGCACGAACACCGGCGGCGGCACAGGATCCACACATCCGATATACTAACACCAGCAGTCGTCACACGCCGGGTAGCCACCGTCGTTGTCGCGGCCCACCCATAGTGTACCAGCAGTAACCATAGTCGTCACCTGCTGCAGCTTGTGCAGGAACACGGCTGCGACACTAGCTGCCAAGAGAGACCATTGGACGTCGGCCGCTGAATCTGGTGGCACGACAACTAGGCTGTTGCTGACGACAGCAATCTAATGGTTTCGTTTTGGCTATTGAGCACTCTTCTTGTTTACGATCAGGTGTGTTATATTCGAGCCCTGTAACTCCCAACAGTGTTTTTCAGGCTGCTTCCCTGATGCTTCCCATTGCGATCTCTTACTGTGCCTCTTAGTTTCTTCTTCATAGTCCCTATGACCATGTGACCATGACATCAACTAGCTATTTATAAGAACTTCAGTGCAAGGAACAATAGTATACTATCAAGCAATGAATTTATAGACAACAAACTTCAGTGCGTGTTTGTTGGTGGTCGCTCCATGAAATTGTGCATATAAGGCACCAACACACACGCACACACTTTATGTGAACGATATATAGCCCTCTTTCGTGCATAATTTAGATTTGAAACATTATTTGTTGAATATGTTGTTCCCATTGTAATTGTTCCTGAATAATACTAGTTGGAGCGTTGCTAATCAAAATGCCTATTAATCTTATCAGTTGAGGCATGGAGTTACTGCAGTGGCCAGGATGATAAAACATGTTCGGCCCTGCAAACTCTCAAACAATTTTCTGGGGCAGACTCTCATGTGCTTCAGTGTTTTTTGTCGTCATAGCCTGATGAACTGTTATCAACGTTGTTTAATGCTAACATTACGTTTGAAGTCAGAACAAATCGAAAGAGCCCCAGATGCGCTATGTCCATAACTGCATCACAGAGCGGGCAGCCATGCCACCAATGATTCCCAACAACACTGCAGCCCCACTTCTGGTGCAGCCTGCTCATTCTGTTGTGGTTGGTGATCTAGGCAACGATGATCTGGCTATTCCCCTTCTTCACTTCTGGTGCTGCTCTTGTCATGTTCAGAAAGTTCCATTGATATGCTAGTGTCTGCTCAGGGCACATTGGCTATGAGAGCCATGCTTCACAATTGCACATCTGGACATGCAGTTACTAATCGCATTGCCAAAGCCATGTGACGTATCAGGGGTCTGAATTAACTTTGTCAGAAACATACCTTATATCAGAGAGCTAGAGACCAGAAGCATAGAGTTTATTACAATGGTAACAATGGTCAATTTTAGTTTGGTGTAATCTTGAGACATATACAATAATTTTTTTGATGAAACAGCAGGGGTACTGGAATTTTTTAATAATGAAACGAAAAGGCATCCCATATACAAATGACATATACAATAATGACGAGATTCATTCTTAAGTATTGTATCAATCAAGACAAAACTTATATGTATTCTCAGCACACCAAAAGCAGGGTTGGAGTAGGCTACACTACACAAATGGAACAGTAATAGTTATTAGAACAGTACAAGGCCACAAGGATGAATCATGATGCTAAGCCTGTTAGTGACGCTGTCACGCTGGAGTATCTGCAATACACAAATGAAGTCCGTATACATTCTTGTGAGAGGACAAATCAAAAGAACTTCGCACTGGGTAATTCTCATGCATGGCATAGCTCTCAAGAACACCCAGCTAAGGTGGCTCTAAACCACTAGATCTGCTTGCTTTGTGAACCACTTGGAGAGTTTCTCCATTTGTCTCCTGTGCCTAAATTGCGTTGCTGAGATATATGAAAACATCAGAATCCAGAACCTCTTAGTTTGACTCCACGAATTAGTTCCAAGACCAGAAAATGACAGTATCTACTCTCAAGGAAAATGCCACAGCAGCTGCACATATGTGCACTCTCTGAAACACCCTTTTTTGTTATTTGGGCATACCAGAAGAGAGTTTTCATGGAAACTTGCGACTGATGAAATGGCCAAGTTCTAATTTTTTTCCCAGATGCTTCCAATTCCAAGGTGTTTTTGCCCTTTTTTTTTTTTTTTTTTTTTGCTCATCATGTATCTCTTGTTCTCTCGCATGTCTCCTTGGTCATTTCCTACGTGGCTATCATATAGTGGACATTCATTGTGCAGGGATAATACTTATAATGAAAGAGAATATTGAAATGGGATAGTGGAGGGCATATGTTGGGTTGGTGAGTGGGGGTATTGTATATACATATATTTTGGGAGTGCTTTATTCACATAGTTCAGTTGGGTTGGTCTTGATGGGAAATTGCGTTAGAGGCTTCTTGGTTCTCCGTCCATGGACACCACAGTTCGTTGAGTGGTTGAGGCGCTGACCCTGTTGAGTAAGAGAAATAAATGGACACCACAGTTGTCGAAAGAGTGAACACGTGAACGAATTGAAAATTTTGTAGCATACCTTAATTGGGAACCAAACAACAGCGTAGCATGCGTGGCAAAAGTAAGGCCCGAAACCAAACAACTCCTTTCATAAAAATCCAATCCTCTATTCGAAAGAACCAATTCCTTTTGAAATTTGGGCACTACTAATTTCGATACTATTAATCCTTTAGATCAATAGTGTTTCCTGTCCCACCAGACTCATCGCTGTAGATGTACAGCCTTACGCGTCAGCCGTACGATTCAGCATTGAGCCCTACGATGCCCACTACATCCCTCTCAGCCTCCGCAGACCAAACCCTTTTGCATGGCGTGCAGTGACGCTCGTGCTCATCGCTCTCCCCGTGTCGCCTTCCCTCTCTCCCTCCACGATGGCCCGAGCCACACTCTCATCCTTCGTCACAACAATTTTTTCTATCGGTTCTATGATGCCACACAGAATAATAATTTTCTATCGGCATCTTTTATGGAAACCGATGGGTAAATACATTTTTTCTGTTGATGGGCTCTTTACCAGGAAATTTTGAGTTTGCAGTAGTGTTCGTTTGCTCTATAAATGGTACACATTGTTTCCTCTGCTCTTCATTTGGGAGAAGAAAACGATGTGTGCCCGCATCGTGGTGCTTCATTTTGGAATGAGAAACAATCTCATAGGCCGTGATACTCAACTAAAGCCAATTTGATCATCACGCACTGGATGCTCATATACGAACGTTTTCTGCTTCTGTGTCACTGCATCCATTGTAGGGTGATCTAGAAAACTTTCGAGATCTGTGTTGCTTCAATGTGATATTTTCTGTTTAAATGCAACAGAAAATGCTCGATGTTACTCTATAGTAGTTGTTTCGAACACATACTCTTTTGCTTCTTTACCCTTTTTGATACTAGAAAACTTTCGGATCTAGAAAATGACATATAATCAGCTCTACCAAATGAATCTTGATGTTTTTCAGCTCCAGAGGATGGCTAATTACGAGATTTATTGGTCATATTTAGATCAAACCATATTCTGTTTTTGTTTATTCAAAATTGGCTGGATGTTGTTGAGTGAGAGCGTTTAGAGTTCGAACTATATTTTGTAACAATTGGCATGATTCTATCTGCTGATAGATGAAGCCCGATTTTATATCCATTATCTAAAAAAAACCAAATGAATCTTGATTGCTTGACTACATGGAATTACTGAGAAGGACTCTTGGCAAAGTTGACATATAATCAGATTTCGGGGCAAATCTGGGAAGATGAGTTTCTGGCACCTTTTCTTCCTAGGTTCGCCGAGTACATAAGCATAAGCTCTCGGCAAAGCATCCTTTGCCGAGAGCTCCACTCGAAAAAACCTTGAAAAATTGTCATTTTTTTGTTTTTGCTTTCCTCCTTGACAACAAACACATGTATAAAATATATCACATCCATTCAATTACATAACACATATATATCACATTCCTCACATCCGACACAGAAAACACATCAATATATCACATAACACATATATTAAACATGTAGCATCACTAGATCAAGTCCATAAGTGCATCACTACATCAAGTCCACAATTTCATTCTTGAGGCGGGAAGGGTGGGAAAGGTTGATACTGAGCTGCCGGGCAACGGGAAGGCTTGCTCACCACCTTGAGCCAGCTGATTCGAACCTGTCGATGCAGGCTGCGCAAAGAAGACAAGGTTACAAGTGTTAGACATGATTTATTGATACATTAAAACAAAAAACAGAACTCTTTCCAATCATACTCACAGGAGTTCCCAGAACGGCCTGACTCTGAAAGCGGATGTGGAGTGACTAGAGCTAGGAGCCCAGGTGGCAGAAAAAAAGTTGTGATGGCAAAATCAAAAAAAAAAAAGCGCTTTGCCGAGAGCTGGGTATCGGGCTCTCGACAAAGCTTACGGTTGCCGGCGTCGGTTAGTCGACTCTCGCCGTTGGTTTTATTCTCGGCGAATCGGGGGACACGTGGTGCCGAGTTCAGTGTGCAACAAAAAAAAGTCTATGCCGAGCTCCTCGGCAAAGCAAACGAAGTCAACGGCGTTACCTTGGGCACTGTCTCTGCCGTGATCCGCGGCTTCGCCGACTGTATCCGCTCGGCAAAGATCTTCTTTGCCGAGGGTGCTTCTTCACCGACGACTCTGCCCTCGGGGTTTACGTTTGCTGAGCCTGTCCATGGGCAAAGCCGCTTTGCCGAGTTCCTTGTTTTCGGCTGTCGGCAAAACACTGTACTCTTGGCAAACGTCGATTTTCCTGTAGTGCAGGACCCATGCATGTGGAAGCTCCCGAGGCAACATGGAAGGGGCTTGAAGAAGACGACATAGGTGATAAGGCCTTCTGCGTGCCAGTGATTATGCCTGAGAGGCACCCTTTGCCGAAGCATGCATGGCCTTGCCGTTGCTTGTATGCTACATGGAGAGGGTATAGTGAGCGTACGAAGAGGCATAGGAGTGGGTAAAGCGCCTGTTTCAACTAGTGCTAGTGCATATGACACAAACTCAACGAGCTATAGGACGCCTATACCGTATAAGCATAGGAACCCAAATATCAAAGCTCAATTATTGCTAGTAGCTGTCCCAAATGATTATATATTCAAATATTTTTAGAGCTGGTTTGTAGATCGACTGTCATTGGACGTAGAGTGCTTCAATAATTTCAGAGCAGATAAAAGCAGTAGCTCTATAGGGCATTCGCCAGGTTCTTGATAGTTGCTTGCGCTAACATGATTGTTCAGATCTAACTGCTTTGTCTTCTATTCATCTCTAAATGGTGCTCAACACACAGATGAGGTATGGACGACTCTCCAACGTCTCCCATGCCTACAATGTCCATATCTCACAGACAAGACGCACCAAAAGATCTACTTCACTCCTTCTGTCGAGTATACTGCATATATATTGTGAGATAGGATCAAATCCCTTATGTTATTAAATGTGCACGACCACCCTACAACTGTAACGACCACCACATCACAATGTGTCCTGATGCTCAGCAAAAAATAAATCAAGTGCTCCCAACCAAACAAACCCCTCCTCTCTCCTTTCCAATATTTCTCGGCACTCCAAACCTGTGGCCATGACTTCATTCATCGTGCAACCGTGCATTGCTTCATCCATGGTCATGTCCAGTGTGGATAGGTGGCACCAGGAAGGCAGACCTCACAACCGCCTCCACAGCACCTTCCATTGTGTTCATGGATTTGAAGCACACTGCATGCATGTTAACGATACACATTGCTCACATAGTCAAATATGGAGTATTGAGTGGAGACTATGATCTATTCTCCACCATCCCATGAGATGGTAGCAAATGAGAATTTTTGGTAAACTACCAAGTACAAGACTGTCAATGGAGGACCCCTAATTTTATTTTAATATAATGTTCCGCTCTGTATATACACACTAGCTATGCTGCACCATTGCCTGGCTGTGATTCAAAATTAGTGTCTCATCGGCGTGTTTCGATCGGTTTTGGTGTTGCTAATTCAGGCATTGAACCAAATACTGTGTGTTTTTGCCTAAATTCATTTTCTGCATTTGTAAATTTCAATCTTAGTCTGCAAATCAAACACTCTGAATAAGTAGTTTAAATAGAGTTAAGTACGTGGTTTGTCTCGTAAGTACTTTAAATAGGTACAGAGTGAACTTTTATATGGAACTTTACTTATTTAATTGTTATGTTTTAAAAAAATAAAAATTAATTGATGTAATGGCTCATACTTATTTAACATGGCCACCGCTCCTGTCTGTGTGCTGTATAGCATACTACTTCCCCATCCTGCATGTCTTGACGACCCTGCTGAAGATGACACGACTTGTTCGAGTGTGCAAGATATACACTGATCAACTTCCATGTGTTTGTTCTCGGTCTTTTGGTTTTGATATACAGACACTACTGGAAAATGGATTATTATAGATTTTGCATAAGACATAAAAAGAGCAGAACCAGTCTCTAAGATGGACAAAGAACTAAAGCAAACAAAATATATGCTTCCACCCTCCATTTGATAGCTGCGGATCACTACCATAATTGTGGACTTCTCCTAGTGTTTTTAGTTAGTAATAAAACACTAACACTAGTCAAGGCACAAGGGAATATTACTAGGAGACATTTAGTAGGGAAAGTTTATACTAAAATTTGACTAGCAAAACACTAGGAGAAGCCCACCTCACTAGGAGAAATTTGAAATTTTGGTTGTGGATATGTTTGCTCATCAAGAAGAGTGCTCTTGGCTTGCTCAACACGTTGCAGCTGCACCCAAAAATGTAATCAGCGAGGCACAGCAACGAGCTGACTCCAGGCAGGCAGGATGGCAAGGAAGTGCTCCAGTGATGCCTTGGGGCAGGACAGTACTCCTACTAAAAATACATTTGCGTACATGTTTTTGGTGCACATAATTTACCAATAGTTTGTTCTTTTTATGGTAAAGGAATTTTAATTGTTATTCGCGGTTATTTCAATAAAGGCCGCGTAATTAAAGTCCATTTTTCACCCTCAACATTGTGTGGTAGTCTGATTTTCAACCAAACGGTTAAATCGTGTAACAAACACTGTCCAATTATTAAACCAAGACAAATTTGGTCCTCATTCTAGTTTTAAAGGTGGATTAATGTTTGCTAAAAATAATAAAATCAGACTTACAATCGAAGTTATTTATTTAGAAACAGGAACTATATAGTACAATTTCTTTTCTAAAAAAATGTTCTCTAGTACTTGTTTATGATTGATCTGTAGTTACACTCAATTAGAACTGGAGAATTCCCCTTGGCGTTGCAGCGGGTATGAAGAAGGGATCTATAATATATATGTATGGTGTTGGTAAGTGAAAGCGGATGTTGCAGGATCGGACTCCGGCCATGACCATTGAGAATGGTTTGTGGAGTACATACATATACATGCGAGGTGTAGCATCATGGAAGTAAACAGTTAGCTGCAGCTTGGCCCTAGAACCCAATTTGTTCAGGGTGCTCGATGGCGACGGCGGCATAGAGCCTGGCCCGTCGATGTCGAGGTGGAGTCAAAAGTTCATGTAGCAGATATTCTCCGTCTCGGTGTTGCTCTCTTGCTGATGCCGATGTTGGAGAAGGGAACCGGGATTGTGCAAGTAGAAGGCGAAGTCCTCGGCTACCATGAACTTGGGGAACAACCCACGCTGGCCTCCTTGATCTTTCTATCGGCCACTGCCTTGGCGTGGCTGTACAACACCTCGTCGTTGTTGATGAATCTCCTCCTCACCTGCAAGTGCAACCAAGAAGTTGCCAGGACCTTGGGATATATACACGGCCATAGACTTAAAGTAGATGCGCTGGTGACAACAGTTTTAACTTTGGAGTAATTGAATTTGTGGTGGGCAGGAGAAGTGGCAGGGAACATGCGAGAGAGTTGAAAGTTAATGATAGTGGGCAGCAGGGCAGTTTGGAGCGTTGTTCAGTTTGTGTACACAGCATATGAGAAGGGGAAGTGATGGAGACGGATTACTGCATCATCTACATGCGAAGGTTAGGAATGGATGGTGGGGCCCTCGTTGATGTGGCATAGCTGCATGTAAGGAGAACTCTCTAGTGGGGGTTCTCTTTACAGGGGGTAGTAGATTGGTTTATTTCTATTACTATGGCTTTATTGCTCGCAGTTACACTCAGTATTTATTTAACACAAGTTAGATATGAATAATTTAAAATATAGCACCAACATTTAAATAATGATAGTTTTAAAAGAAAATGAGAACTAGTCTCGCAATGCTGTTATTCAAAATAAATTAACTATCGCTTTAGAGACCAAAATGGATTTTTACTACTATTTGAAAATAAAAAAAAACAAATAAACTTGCCAGTTTTCATCGTAGGAGGCTGTATGTCTCTCACGTGCATTATAATAAACTGCACATAAACGTGAAGACAGTTGTTCCAAACTAAAGTATTTAGCTTCGGCTCCACCATCGACACACAACTTGACATCACAAAATCTACAAAAACTTGTCCCCACTTCACTTATCCACGGCCCCCAACTGCAGTTTGCAAAACAAAGCAGAAATGATCAAGATCAGCAGCCAAACACTAAACCGTATATTGTAGTAGAAGGACATTTATGTAATATTTTGGTGACATTGGTATCTTTCTCTGCGCACCAAAAGCAGGTTCAGAGAGTGCTCTCCGCCACTACACAAACCGAACTGTACTGCTTATTACAATGCCTCAAAGAATCAGGATGCTAAGCACTACACAAGTAGAGTGCGTATACATTCTTGTCGGAGGACAAATGGAAAGAATTATGCACTACCTAGTTCATCTCATGGCGTAGCTTCCAAAATACCCATCAGCCAACGTGGTTCTAAAACACTAGTGACATACAGCTCTGCTAGCTTCGTAAACCTCTTGGTGGTCAGCGTGGCCACAGCCATCACATGTTTTTCAGCCTAAAGCTGGTATGTAGATCTGAATATTGCACTCCAAGGCCTTTTAGTTTGTCTCCAATGATTGAGTTCCTGGCGCAAACAATTACAGTATCTACTTACTAATAAAAAAAGTGCCCAACGAGTGCATACATATGTGTGCTCTCTTTTTTTTGACTCTTGTGATACAAACTTGCGACAGGAGCCAGTAAAGATGTAGTTCTAATTGTTTCACTGATGCTTGCTATTCCCAGTGCCTTTTGGTTCATCAGGTTTCTCTCGTTCTCTCGCATGTAGCTTGCTTGCTATTACCAATGTGGCTATCATAGCTAGCGGATGTACACTATAGAGGATAGTAAGCTATATATATCGAAGAGTCAATCGGGATACTGGGGCATTTAATAAGTCGGGTGGGTGGTTCGGGATACTGGCTTAGGCCACGTTTGGCAAATCATGTAACTCTATTCTAGAAATCGTATTTTCAAAATTCAAAAAGAAATAGCAAATCATTTTTTTAATTAGGCGAGGCCCCCACCGGTCAGCCCCTACCGTGTATTCTAGAAGCCCTGCCGCCATTCAAGTCATCGACCTGCTTCAAGCAAAAACGTAGATTGACCCTTCCATCTATGTGGAGCTTCCCTGATTCTAGCATATCTGTAGTCATGTCTTATTGTGGCCCGCAGGTCCAACTCTTGGAAGCTCAGGCTATTGATCAATAGCCTACGTGGGTTCTTTGGTAGTAGTCGATGTCCTTTAATCCGATGCGTTGTCTAATCTCCAATTTGAGCTTGGGCACAGCAGGAGCAGCATGCCAGATTTAGCTTGCATGCATATGGTCTCATGGACAACTGGTGATGTCACATGTACCCACGAAAGATCATGAACCGGCGTCTATTTGCACATATAAAATTGTAACGCAGTGAAGGATTTAGATAACGAAATGCAGGAGGGGCATGTTGCTGTGTGATATGATGCGGGCCAAGAAAAAAGAAGATCAATTTCGATTTCGGCTTCTCCATCCTGTTCAGAATTTGAGTTAATTAGCATGACAAGACTACTTAATAAGACCTCTAGCTGTAATGTTACTCTATTTCTGTACAAATTCATCACAAATTAATAACACCCTGTACAATCATGAATTGTATCCGCTTATGCATTATATCCAGCTCATGATGTTCTAAGGCAAATATTCCCCACATGAGCATGCATCGTACATGTTCTAAGGCAAATACTCCCCGTATTCCAGCAGCATATTGGACCGAAGAACTCGCAAATACTACATAAATTTGCAAACTACCGAGCATCATCAGCTATTTGGTCCAATATTCCTTTTGTGTGTCTACATCCCACAGAACTTGATTTTGGCCACACAACTTGATTTTTGCCGGCCATTCTCTGACATTGATGAGCGACTTTGCCTTTCTTCGAGGGTCAATCCTAACTTGTCTGCCCAGCCGGGTGGGCATGGCCTCATACAAGCAGTAGCTCCAACTCTTGACGGTGTTGAGTGGGACCTTGTGCTTCTTAAGCTTCTTTGACACACGGTGACTTGGCTATTCTCCTTCATTGCCCATGGTGCTTGCGGTCATGTTCAAGAACAGTGTTGTAGTTGGTGCCCATTTTATTTATTTATTTTTATGAGCATGTGTTCTGCATTCATGCTGTGTATCTCTGCACACCAAAAGGGTAGAGTGCTCTTCGCTACAGTACACACAAATGAATCGTACTACTTGCATAGATATGGCCTCAAAATTCCGGCGTAGCTTCGTCTAGAAGATCCAGCAAACGTGGTGCAAAAACACAGTATCTTGTTGGTTGGGGTGAATGCATTGCACGTATGGCAACTGGGATCACAACTCACCGAGCAAAGCTCTGCTTTTACAAAGACAAGTTGAAAATTGCACCGCTGGAATTCAGACTGCTTTCCTTCGGGTAGTCCCAATGCAAGAAAATAGTTTCTATAGTATTGGATAACGCACCAAAAAGCTACTCTTCACAATGCAATATTTTCTACCAAGGTAGAGCTAAAAGTTTCCCCAATCATTCAAGGTATTCCGCTCTTTTGTCGTCGAATCCTATATGCATTTGGCTCTTCTATATTTTAACTGCCATCCGGTATTTCTGGCTTCTCTCGTTCCTGAACTTTTGCTTGCTTCTCTTCAACGAATTGCTGAACTTGCTTGCTTCCCTTTAACGAAGGGCCATCTTCTCTTATCAAATCTTGCCTTGCAGCCTGTGACTGGGCATAACCGACCTTGCCATACCAGTGCAGCAGGCTGCCACGACAGAGATACACTGTAGCCGCACATCCGATCTCATCGTGATGCTGGCTTTGCTGATGAATAAGGTTGATCCTCGATTCAAGTGGGGTTGATTCCTGACGCCTTCTAAGCCTACGCACAAGATCATCGAATTGAGCACTGATCCTCCTAAGAAATACAAGTGAAGGCATCGTGGATGGTCTCCTACCATATCTCTGCATCCCGTTGCCTTATATAGGCCTCCGCTTGTCGTCAAACTTCAATGCGTGCTTCTAATTAAATAACACCTGCACTGTAAACAAAATAAATGAGCACCAGCTCCTGGCTACAAACTAAAGGAGACGAAATGAAATTTAAGCAAGAAATTAATGTAGCGTAAAATTTTTAATTGAGGAGAGAAACAATCTCTACAATATATGAAGATGATTTGATCCAACTGATCGCCTGTGCAGCGCACACAAAAATCAACTTGACAGCTATCATGTACCTCCTGGCATTCCATTTTGGCTTTTCTAGGTAACTATATCATGTAGCTCCCTCCGCTCCAAATTATGTCATTTTGGTGCTTGCGGCCTAGTGGGGCTGGAACAGTCAGTTTAAACCAACTGTTCAGTATGTTGTCTTGTTCGATATATTGAAAAACTTTGATGTCACCACTGCCTTATGTATTTCACAGCTGCCCGTCTATGCAGCTATATCCTAGTAGACTACTCCACTCTTTTATTCTGCCCATTCACGGCATTGCAAGGTGAACCATTCCATGGACACGATGAGTCCCTTGCTTCATTGAATAGGGACGATTTTCTAGAGTTTCTTGATTGGTATAAAGAAAGAAGAATGAACAAGTGAAGCTTGTATTTGATGAATCATGTCCCAAAAATGCCAAGATGTGCTCCCCAACAATTGAAAATAAGTTGTAGATCGATCAAAGGGTGTAGGAAGACCCACTACTACGGATTCATCATCATCACAAATCATTCCAAAAGCTGCATTGCCGTGCTGGTTTCCGTGCCTTGGCGGCAAAAGTGAGTCGATCCGGCAATCATCATGCATCATGCATGATATGTTGGTTGTATTCTTATTCATGTCAAACTGCCTCGGCCATTGCAAGGTCATCCACACTAATTCATGGGGCCCGATAGCTCAACATCCACCCCTCACCACCTGAGGCTACACCTGATCTAGGCCAAGTCGACAATTTGCTTTGTAACAGGTGCACCAACTGTTTGCTGCTACAGTTTGAGCGCTAGTGTTAGTGCTCTATTGCCGCACTGCTATGCTCTTTCCCACACCAATGACCTGCCATCTTTGAAGCATTCGTGCAGTAGATATGCAGGCCAAAATATATATAATTGGACAAGGTTGGTTACCTGGTAGGTACTACCTAAGCCTACACAAATGTTTGGAAGGAATCTGATTATGCTTATGGTGTTATCATGGATGTGGTGTGCGGCCCTTTAGTTTCTGCATTCCAATTTGTTCTCATAGTGTACAGTACATTGGCACTAGTTGGGTTCCTGTTCGCATATATAATGAGCTAGGCTGGATATGCTGCACACTATAGTATGATGAGATGTGGCCTACGTACAGTCTAATAAACTCCACATAAACGAGAATACGCACTGATGGCATTCATTGCAGATCATGCTAATAAAATATGTGCCCAGCCCCACGTTTTAATAAAAGAAGACATAATGACGACACAACCACTGATAAAAGATTGTTCTAATAAATGAAAGAAGTGGTTCACATGCTAACAAATTGTGCTACGCTGCTCTCACCCAAGAACGACTTGCCATCCTTGCTCATTCAATGATTTTTGACTATTTGATATTTGTCTAGTGATCACGAAATGTCAAGCCGTGCACCTTATAGTTTAAGGGTAACGAAATCTCCAGAATGAATAACTGAAGAACAAGGAACAAGATATATGTAGACATCACCCAAGATTATACATATATATAGGTAAAATAGATACCAATTAGATCGAACATGCATGGAATGTACAACTTTCTTTATTAGATTTATCTTCTCTGTATAATTAAGGTGTATGGCACTCACATGTGTTTCACATAAGCCAATAGAAGTACTAGATGTACAACTTGCATTCAAGCATTTGGTAGGCAGCCAAGTTTAAACAAAGCAAGAGTGATCGAGGAGTCCTTGTATACGGCAGCCACCGGGGATATGGGCGCATTTGTACATCTGGCGCCAGTCAGGTGTGGAGCTTTCAGTATGGCAAGGTATTGTAACATCCCAGATATTAAGAAGTAATTAAAATTTTAAATATGATCATTATCACGTGTTATTATTAAGCATCATGGCCTAAATGCATTTCAAGTTTCAATATTAACATGTATATGTTGCATATAAGTATTAAATTATTGTCTGTGTTGTTAATGGTACTTCCTGTTATGATGTTTGAATGGTGATTTATTCACTATTTAAATATCAAATCTGTTAATTAATTATTTTATAAATTTCAAATTCATATTTTAAATTCGAAATTTCTATTTTCAAAACTATTGAGAATTTGGCGATGAGCCCAAAAGCAACAGTGTATATCTTGTTAAATTGAGGAACTTTCGTTCTTGGAGATTTTCAACTTCTATTCAAATTTTGGGAGATCTTTGAAGAAGAAGACAGGAAGATGAACTAGTACACGTAACTGCACCAACGTGCTTGCTTGCTTGCATGGTCGCCGCCGTGCTTGATTTGGTTGTCTCTGTGCTGCCTTTCTGCGTGGACGCGTAGCTGCCTGTGTGGCCGGGTCCAAGCAGGAGCTGGACACGCCTCGAAGCTGCACCAGCGCCGGTGCCGTGTCCTTTCTTTCTCCCTCTGGTCGGCAGCCCGTCGCCCTTCAGCCATCGACAAAATTTGTCGTCACCACCGCCGAGCCATCCTAGGCCAAATTGGGAGCACCGATGGGTTCGACATAGCAGCTTCAGAACCTTCCCGTGTAGCCTCCATCGCCTTTTGCTCCTCCTTGCTGAACACCTGCAGCAGCCGAGCCGCTGCTTGCCGGACGAGCTAGCTTGCAGAGCTTAGGGCTGCAGCTGGCCGCGGCAGAGCTAAGCCGTCCTCTCTTTGCCACCGACGTCGCCGGTGACAACAGCAGCAGCTCAGCCATGGGGCGCGGAGTTGTCGGCTCACGTGGCCACGCCTCCCGGCACATCCCGACCCAAACCAAGACCACCATCGGGTGCGCCTCGCTGCTGTGATGCTTCCCCATCACTCCACGACCGCCGGCATGACCTCCCTTCGCCGGAAACCGAGCTCCAACAGCCCTCTGTTTTCAATTCGCGACCATGGATCCGAGGCAGCAATAGAAACTCTTCCAGGGTCCTAACTGCACAACTCGTGACTCAGGTGAATAGTGGTGTACAGTGCGTTTTCTCTTTTTCCTTTTCAGATTATATGCTGATTTTGTTATTTTCATATCTATTTATTGGTGCACGATAAAATTATGAGATTTATTCTGTAGCCTTGTTATATGATGCTCTTTCATGGAAAAATATTAGTTAGCCATAATCAATAGTTCTGGTATGAGATAAAAATACTTCTTTTATTTAAGAAATGCTAAATCTATGTTTTTGGTAGACATTGGAACACTAATATCTTCTGTTGTTCCTTGGCAACCTGGTCACCCTGATGTTAACTAACTTGTTAGTAATAATAAGTACAACAGTTACTCGAATAACAACTTAGTGAATGCATGTAATTAAGTTATGTGATGATCCATTGTATTCATGGTTGAAGTCGTATAATGTTTAGTTAGAAACCTTGTCTTGCATGGCTAGTATAATGTTATGAATGTTACTTTCTTGATAACCACGTGATGGAGTTGTTGTTCAAGTGATTAGAATACTTTATGAAACGGAACCCTAGTTGTATTAGAAGGAAAGTGGTACTCGACTTTCATAAGTTGTTTAAAGTTCTTTTATGCACTTGTATGCTTTTCATCATGCATCGTGGTATGCATTCCGTTATGTTAAGCAATGCATCATGTGTTATGTGTAGTAAACGAGAAAGAGAGGTTGGAAGTTGCAAGTACCAAGCGTGTGATGCTTTGTTCTCGTCAAAATTAAGGCAAGTGCATGACGAATCTTTGCTTCGGCTTTATGCCTATTATTTGAGTTTTCTTGCTTTCCAATGTTCAAGTATTATATTTCTGGTTCAAGTTCAAGTTTCTTATTCATGATATTCCAGTTTCAAGCTTTCATTTACATTCAATTCCAGTGCCGGTTTATCCGGAGGTGCAATTTGGTTCTTATATTCAAGTGCCTGTGAGTAAGTGCTGGCCCCACTTGCTCGGCTTTACCGGTAAATGCTAAGGAGTATTCAAGTGCTGTCCGTTTTAGACGGAAACTACTATTTAGTTGGAGTTCCAATAATTCATTCATGAATTCTCATGAGTTGATTGTTCTTTGGTTCTTAATGTACTTGTTGAGTGTTTTCACTCACCCTTGTGTTCATTTAGTTTTTAGGTGCTAAACCATCACGACTTGCATGAGAACTGGGAGTAGCACCATCATCACAAGTACTCACTTTTCGTTTACAAACGCTGTAATCTTTTACTTAGCGGCTGTAATTGGTTTGTTTTAGTCTTAGTGAATGTGTTGAGGGGTAGCCCCGGTGGTGTTTCTAGCCGGGCGTTACAGGTATATGGTGCTCGCCATACTTTTAATTCATACACATAAATCAAACACCCTATTTTTTTTTACATGTAAAATGAGCTAGTCAGTAATGGATTCTAAGGAAGGGAGAAAAATTTCAACCACCCTATGTCTCACAATTTCTGGCAACGAAAACAATAGTGCACAGGACCACAGCCAAGATTGAACAATGTGATGAACGAATCTTGCCATTTTCACCTTTACTCTCACGGGTTAAAAAAAAAGTTTACTATTTTTTTAATCCTAGATTTCTGGAGATAGGAAGGTAGAGGCTGCTGAAGCAACGACCTGAACAAATCATCTATTTTGGCTGGGGAGTACGGGTACAGATATACTCTCTTTGCATGCTACTTGACACCATCAGTCGATTGCATGCAAACTAAAATGCACTGTGTGAAGTCGTCAATTCCAATCGTAGGTGTGCAACTTGGTCGCACTGATGCACGAGAAGATTTGTTTTGTAGTCTGCATCGATCAATGCCTGCGTCGATCAATGCAGCACAGACAGCTGCTGCTGCACTGCATCAATCCTTCCGCTTC
Organism: Hyparrhenia diplandra; assembly: GCA_015847255.1. Classification (NCBI taxonomy): domain Eukaryota; kingdom Viridiplantae; phylum Streptophyta; class Magnoliopsida; order Poales; family Poaceae; genus Hyparrhenia; species Hyparrhenia diplandra. The sequence continues at coordinate 83,020 of JADLZK010011176.1, read as the reverse complement.
CAGTCCATATGGTTATGGATGCTTTCCTTATGCTTCCTATTCCAATGACTTGTCATCTCTTGTTAAATCCGTGGTCCCTATTGAGTACGCGACCACATCCACTATTTCACGGTTCAATGTAAGGAGTAGTGCTATCAGATCAAGGAATGAAATTAAAAGGAATAAAATGCTTGTGTTGCTGATTCAGGTGAAGTTGGCCTATTTATATAGAGACAAGCGTAGTGGCCCTACGTTGCCATGTTTTTATTTAAGGGGTCTACTTATAGACAACCCGACAACAAGATTTTTTTCATAGTTTTTGTCTCACGCAATTGTATACCATAGATATAATCCAGAATACATTCATGCATGACAAGGCATAATAAAAGTCATGTCTCGCATACTACAAATATGTTTTGAATTGCTTAAGTAGATCTTTGAGTTCAAGATATCTCAGGTAAAATGGTGTCATCATTAAATGGCCTACACAGTCAGAAATGGAAATGTAAGCGCAAAAGGTAATTAAGCCAATAGATATACATTGATATATATCCTTGTAGATAATTAAGTCACATATTTCCGTCTATCACATTTTGCACAGTAAAAGATGGCAATGCCAAGAAGACAAGCAAACACCTAATTATAAACAGGGCTAAAGTGAAATTAAAATACTCCTGTTCAGAATTTTCAGTTGTTCTACATCATTACAAAACTGCTCCAGATAGGAGAACATACCAATAGAATTTGTTTATTACCCATCACGAATTAAGGGTGCATATAGCGTTGGCATTCTTGTGTGTAACATCACATTCTCTCCATTTCTGGCCTGTGCTCACCCTGTTGGGGATTATCTGCCAAGTTTAGCAAAGCTCCAAGAAATTTTCAAAGTCCAATACTGAACAAAGATCAAAACCACAAATTAAGTTCCTGAATATTGAAAACTAAAATAACACCAACTAAAATAGTTGCAACAATCAAATGATACAGTGATACAGGACACTCATATCTTGTGTTCTTTCAATAAAACTCAAGGAATCTGATAAAAGCCTCAGACAGCAAGGAGGCAGGGGAAGGGAAGCTCACCAGGTTGGTGCTCCCCAATCTGCAGAAATTAAGTAAACACTACAGAAATTAAACATCTATATCAATAAATCGGGATTGTTGCCTTGCATAATGATTCTTCAATGACACCTACATAACCTAAATTCATATCAGAGTTAATTCAAATAAAATTCAGAAAAATGAAGAGGATCTGGTGTAGACACGGCAAGGTAGATATGCCAAATCAAGCCAAATATTTGCCAAAACAAATAAGAAGAGACCAACATAAGAATCAAGCAAAAAGAAAGTATGGCAGCAGAAGAACAGTTAATTAATTAAGCGGGAAGGAGATGGTGATGCTATAGGGCAGCACATCAACATGTCTGTGCCGTGGAGGAGCTTCCCCACACCAGCGTAGAAGGGATGGGGAGTAGTTCTAGGGGTAGCACCCTTCTCCTCTCCAGCTCTCCGGCTGGTTCCTATGGCACCATTTCTCACTCCTTGTGTCCTAAATGGAACACGGCGTAGGAGGTCCAGAGGGTCATTGCCGGAGCACACAGAGGCTGTGTTGTTTCGTCGTCTTGGTAACGCCCATGGCGAGGCAGCGCACATGCGCACTATGAACAGTGCCTTGAGACCTGACATGAAGCAGGAGCGCGCGTCCCACTGAACAGGAGTCGCACATACGCACTGTCAACAGGGCGAGTCTGGGGAAGAGGAGTCATACACGTCTGCCTAGTGCGTCGCGCCGTCGCACGTGGGGTGGGCTCGGGAGGGGAGGAGAGATGAGTGACAAGATCGGGTCCGATCAACATGGTCCGTTGGATTTGAGTAAGAGAAAATAGATTTCAGAAGTAATCTTGTCCCTTGGTATTGAAAGTTATTTCGCTTTGTGTGAATTTTTATGGGTGTACTTAGGAGAGATAATGACTCTGGTGTTCATTATGCTAAAAGAAAAAGGCTCTGGTGTTCGTTTTGTTGGGTGGACATAGAAAAGTTTTTTTGTGTATTATAAGTAGTAGAGATATATATGGTGTATCGAAATTAATCCAAGAATCAATGTAAGTGATTATCACTAATCTTGGAAGGACACTCATTATCTTAAAATTGTACACATTGAAATCAAGCCAAAATGCAGCTTTCTAATGTAATTTCAGGGAACCAATACTACAAGCTCCTGTGCTGCGTTTCTTCATTAGACTCCAGGATATTGTACATATGCTCCTCTCTGTACTGTAGTGGATATTCTTGTGCGGCCTATACAGACCAGTGGCGAATCTAGGATTTTAGGTCGGGGTATGCCTGACAAAAAATTTTGTACACAATTCAACAAATCCATTTAGCAATTCGATATTAAGGCTTAAATTCATGGATAAAATGGAAACCATATCCACTAAATACACTGTAAATAGTTTCAAAAGCCATACTGTCATACTAATAATTGAAATATATGCATAATAGTACTAAAGACTTACAATATCAATTTCCTAACGATTTTATTCGACGCTTTCTATAGGCCATGAATGTCTCAATTATATCATTTTCATCAACTTGAAAGAAAATATCTCTCTCAATGAAAGTGACTAGACAATCATCCAAAAAAGTATCTCCCATCTTGTTTCGTGACTTTGTTTTCACAAAAACCATTCGAAAAACACCCTTTCAACACTTGTTTGTTGCCACGGTAGAAGCAATACCAATTTGAGAAGCTCATAAACCATATCATACACTTTGTGCCTCTTTGTTTCAACAAGCTTAACTGAGAGATCAACAATATTTTCTAGATCTTTGAATCTATCATCATGTCCGATGTCATCAATATAATTATGTAGCTGCAATTCAAGTCTGAGCAAATTATTACTTGAGAACTCCTTTGAGTAGAATTCAGCTAGTCTCAGTAGCTTCGTGCATCAAAATAATCAAATGAATTAGAAGGATTGAAGGCCGCCATACAAGACAACAACTCCATATTAATCTCATCAAACCGATTATCAAGTTCTTGACTTATTTGATCAATGACAACAATATATACTTCTCTTCTGAAGTGGTCATCATTGGTTTGCTTTTGGGCACGAGCTTTCCTGGCTGATTTTCCATAAGGGACATAATGACCATCCATAGCAGGAACATCAACACCATGTCTATCACAAAACGAAGTGACCCTCTCAAGAAAATTTTCCCAACCATCAGCTCTCAATTGTTGCATTCTTTTCTTTGCCACATTAACAAGTGATATTGCATTAAGAATATCTTGCTCCCTTCTTTGCAAACACTCGGATAATTCACTTGTGTATCCAAGAATAATATACATTAAGTGTGCAAAGAAAACAAACTCAAAGGTCTCAAATGCTCCTGTCACAAAATGTATTTTGGTCAAATCGTCCTTGTATGTAGGATCATCCCCAAGACCAACCAGCACATCATGGATTGCTTCATACATAGTAATGATGCTACATACTGTTTTTGTAATGAGATCCCCATCTAGTATCTCCGTGCCTAGGCAAACCCATTTCCCGATGTAAACCAGTTCCGATTCAATTTCACCACGGTCAAGTGCTTTCTTGACACTCTCAAGCCTAGCATTTCCGAAGCATGTCATGCCGCTTACAAGAAACTCCAACAATACTCAACAAGATAGATATTTGATAAAAAAAAAGTCTTGCAATCAGTATTTCCCTTGGCAACAAAGAACAAGAACAAGTTGGAGTTGATGAGCAAAACAATGAACATAATAAGCGTAAGGTGATTCTTTCATGATCAATGTTTTCAACCCTTTAATATCTCCTTTCATGTTGCTAGCCCCATCATATCCTTGACCATGGATTCGAGTCATAGTCAATCCATGACGAACAAGTAAAGCTTCAATTGCATCCTTAAGTGATAAAGAGGTCATATCATCCACATGAACAACTCCAATAAAATGCTCACATGGCCTGCCCAATTTATCAACATAACGCAAAACAAAGAGCTAGTTGTTCTTTATGTGATATATCACTAGACTCATCAGCTAAAATTGCATAGTTGTCCTCACCAAGTTCTTCTATTATTTTCTTTCTTGTTTCCATGGCACAACAATGAATAATTTGCTTTTGTATATCCGGGCTAGTTAAGGTACAGTTACCTGGAGCATTTTCCAAAACATACTTATTCACTTCTTCACTATTTCGGGAAAGAAACTTTAAAAAGTTCAATAAAGTTCCCTCTGTTGCTAGATTCTTCACTTTCATCATGTCCACGAAATGCCAACCCTTGATGCAAAAGAAACTTGATACACCTAAGTGAATAAGTCAACCTTTTCTTATAAAGACGAAGATCCTCATCACTCCACTTCTCAATATTATAGTCAATTGCTACCTTGGGATTTATGAAGCCAATGTATCTCTCTTGAGCTGCAAGATGTGCCTTAGAACCCTCATGTTTGCGGGCGATTTCTCTCCTATATTCCAATTCCTCCAACCATCAACAGTAAATGCCTCTGATCCGGTGCCCTTCTTGAACAAGTAACATATAAAGCAAAAATACAGCATCCTTCTTAATACTATACTCAATCCATTCATGATTGTACATCCAACAAAAATTGAATTGACGATCTCTTCCTGAAATCTTTGTTTTCGAAAAATCATGCGCAAAAAAGGTTTGAATGGACCTTGAGTAATATATGCTCTCCGAATAGCATCACGATCATTAACAGGATAACTACGAATGGATTGTCTTTCACCTGGATCATGAGGAAGGAGATTGATATCATAAACTGGGGGCGGCGGCACTGGCGGCGCTGATGGTGGTGGTGGCGGTGACGGTGGTGGTGGCGGTGGCATAGGATTCTCAATTTCTTGAACTACTATCTCCTGAGTCTGCTCTTCCACCACAGGTAGAACTGGATCAGGAGAACAATTAGAAGTGGCAGCAACTGTGGCTGCCTTCTTCTTTGCTTCATGCTTCTGAAAAAGAAATGCAATGTCTCCGTTTCTCTTCATATCTGCACAAATATTACAAAGAACAAAGTGCCAAATAATTAAATAAATTGTGCCTGCACGATAGATCAGATCAACTCTGAAAAAGAAAGTGACTGAATCTCACATGATACGTGTACTGAACAATAGATCAGATCAACTCTGATGTTGGGAAAAATCCTCCACCTCGCTGCGTGACAAGATGATTCTATTTTAGCGCTATGCAATTAGCAATTGAAGTACAAATGATTTTTTAAAAAAAACCAAAGAACACGAATCTCACCTAAAGCCTGAACCAAAGCAGACGAGGTCATGAGGACGAGTGGATAGTTCTGATCTGATCTGAATATATTGCGTATTGAATTGAGTGACGATCTCTATGTCCGGCGATCTGTGTGACGGGGCGTAGGGCACGGGTACGTCGGGTAGGGCGCTCGGCGTGACGGCGTAGTTTTGACTCTCGAACTAGGCGCTGCCTCCTCAATCGTATCCTATCCGATGCGCTGGGCACTGCCTTGATCGTTCCATATGGGCCATATTGGCTTTGCCGTCAAAGTCACTGGCCTCATAGGCCGCGTGAGGCCGCGTGCGGCGTGCCCTCATGGGCCTGAGTCTGACGCTCGATCGGACGAGCGTGGAGTCGCAGCCTGGCTCTCGCAGAGTTGCAAGATACGTATATGTAGTCGCTGTTACGACGGGAAAACAGGGTATGCCGGGGCATACCTGGCATACCCTGTACCTCCGCCGCTGGCGTGGAGTCGCAGCCTGGCTCTCGCAGAGTTGCAAGATACGTATATGTAGTCGCTGTTACGACGGGAAAACAGGGTATGCCGGGGCATACCTGGCATACCCTGTACCTCCGCCGCTGGCGTGGAGTCGCAGCCTGGCTCTCGCAGAGTTGCAAGATACGTATATGTAGTCGCTGTTACGACGGGAAAACAGGGTATGCCGGGGCATACCTGGCATACCCTGTACCTCCGCCACTGATACAGACATGATGATATCCAGTGCTACAAAGTTTCAGGATTGCTTCACCATTGAGTCCAGGCATGAGCTAGGTGTATAGCAGGATTTAATGTAGCCTCTCCTCTGAGAAGAGAGCAAAAGGTAAGAATTACTTCTTGTTGCACTAGGTAATCATCAAATGGCAACGAAGTCCTGGATGACGCTCACATGCTATGGATGAGTGGTGAAGCCTTGCTCTAGGAATGCAATCCCTTTACATTGTTAATCTGCCACAGGGATTATGCTAGTTCTGGCTATTTTCCTTATACATCCTATTCCAATGTCTTCTGGATCTCTTTGGTTCAGCTCCATAGTCCCAATGAGCATATGACCATCGCATCTACTATTTAAGATTATTGTAACTTCAGCATACAGAACACTACTATTGCTTCTGAAGAATGAACTAAAACAAACAACAAGCTTCTTGCTCATTCAATTGTTGGACCGGTATATATATAGGATGGGAATAGTTGATGACGACACACCCAAGTGATAAGTGATGGTTGGTGGAGAAGTGACATGTATTGCAGTGAGATGTGCGATCAGTAATACACACACACACACCTCACATGCACGCTAGGATGATTCTTCTAGGCATAGTTTTTATTAATATCATACTTGTCTGTGTCAACGTTGCATATGTTGGTCACACAATTAGTTAATTCCCATGATCCCACTATGCAATATTGCTAATCAGAAGGACTCCTTGTTTTTATGCATTTCACGCATGGAGGTGCATGTCAGAGTGATTATTTTGTTTAACTAGATCTTAATTTATTGACATTGGCTCAAGAAATTTCAACCAACTTTGTGTTAATTAGTAGGCACTTCCTTTAAAGTTTAAACAGAAAAAAAAAAAAAGCAACCACAATAAATAACTCCAGTGTGACTTCTAGAGTGTTGTAAGTTGTCACGCTACTAATAACTATTTTAGATGATTTTAGAAAATACCATATTTACTTTTCTAAGGTGTGCATAATGCTCGCCGCCTCTAAATATGGCCCACCTCTAAAAATGAGTTTTAGGTATTTGAAACTACACTTCTGAAATCATATTTTCACAACCGGGCCCTTTTTATACGGCATGACTATGAAAATAGCTACTAAAGTCCATTAAATTGAAGCCTTAGACACTCTATACACACAATTTCCAATATCACGCTAATTAGGGCATGTTCAACCCACAGATGGAGGTCGTCTCTATGAGTCTGAATTTGACAAATAGACAGTTAAAAAGACCACGATATTCACACTATTGTCATCTCTACAAAGTGTCTCAGGGTCCTGACTATCAACTTTGTCAGAAACATAGAGGACTGCAGAAAGCCAGAGACCTGAAACATATAATTTATTTATTATATATAATGCCATAACGAAGAATGATTTTTATTACAAACAATGTAATACTTCATTCGAGATTAGTAAGTGTATCAACCGCGAAAACAAAAAGGTTGGATCCATATACGAGTAGTACTAGTAAAACATGCCCGTGCATTGCAATGAGGGAAATAATCCAACTTTTATAAAAATGTATGCATAAGCTAGGATATTAATATATTCCCTTTTCCAAAAACAACTTTTATGAGAATGAAGACATGAGTATACCATGGTATCCAAAATATAATAAGCTATTGATGGCAAAAATATGAAATAAAACATGATATGATTAGCCTATCTATACCCAATAGGTTTAAAAGAAATGACTTTTTATGTCAAAAGGTCCAAATTTTGTTTATCGTGAGAACACCCATATGGCGGTTCTGGTTTGTCTCTGCAACCTCCTCGACATCCTCAACCACTGCTACTATCTCATCTAGCTTGCCCATGAAGGCCATGACAATCCTTCCTGCGCACACTCCCACTATGCCACAGTGCCTTGCTGCTTTTAGTGTGATGCAGGACAAAGTGTGAGACGGTTGTAACACTAGATTTGGGTTTAAATTTCGATTATCGTTGTCATTTTGATTCAGTCTGAGTTTGGTGCCTTGCATCTTGCTTGCTGATTTGGAAAATCCTCAATATATAGATTTGGGGGCCAGAGAAAATCTAGTTGATTTCTGATTTAGAGTGGTTAGTCATGAATGCGAAGGCCACTTGAAGTCTAGTTGAAATTTGTCCACATGAAAGTATAGATTGATATGGACAGTGGACTACGTACAGACAACAATTTGCTTTAAGATCTTAGCATCTGTTTCATTTTTCTGTTTATTTTTTATTAGTGGGGCTGCACGAAGTAATAATAAGATTGATTTTATTTGTAATAAAAATTAAGGATAAAATTTGAAGGTGAAAAACCTCTATTTATTAAGAGAAAATGGAAGTGTTTAGAAAGTCAGTGATGTACGTGCAGGACAAAAAGCAAAACGGGCTGCAACACTATCACCTATCTATGCGCTCCGTCAGGGCCATCGTATTTTGCCAACTCAAGGAATTGAAACCAGAGAAATTGGAGGAATCTATTTGGATTAGGATGGCAAATGGAGACAGTTCCATAGTCATAAAGTTAATTAATAAGAGAGGACCAATTTTGCCTCTTTAATATGCCGTTTATTGATATGTGTATGTCTCTGTTCTCCAGATCTACTTGTCAGCTTTTGTTGATATGCCGTTTATCGACATGTACTGAAAATAATCTGCCCTATCATGAATAAAAACCCCAGGCATGAAGGACCTAACAAACAGATGTACATATGTCTTGGCACTACGCTTTATTAATGGTAGGGGCATCTGTATTTTTGAGACTTAAGAGGCTATATATGGCCTCATCCGTTCTAAGTATACATCTACAATATATTTTGCAAAAACCACTGTACACTAGAGATAACACATAGTAGTAGGATTTAATTTAGTGTAATTAACAATAAAACCATGTACTTATATTGACAATGAGCAGTAGTATCAGGTGTCAAGATGTGTTCATTTTTTTGTTTTCACACAGAAACAAGAGGCCAACCCATGTGCACAGAGTTCCTCCTGCTAGACCGCCAGCAAGAATCATGGTCTGAAGACTAGTTCGACAATTAGCGCAGCTTATAGATCTGAACCTAGCCCTCTAGATCGTTGTGGGCCTTGCGACTGGTAGCACTAGATAACTTACAATTGTTTTCCTGATGCTTCCTATTCTCAGGTATCATTGTGGGCCTTTTTGTTATCTTCTAATCCAGTCGAGTACGTACTTGCATTAGTTAGTTGCATGTTTATTGTCTTAGCATAGATATTGCGGGTGACTGGAGGCTACCAAAGTTGAAAATAGGAGTTCCTCGCAAGTTGGAGGTTGAAAAATGGACTTTGGTTCTTTTTGTTATGAAGTCTCTCATTATGTGGGTGAATCACTTATTGGAGGGAGAATACAATTGGGTAGCGCGGCTTGCCCGTTAGCCCGTCAACCTGTTAACCGGTCGACCTGCTATTGATTCTATAAATAAGGGGGCTGTGGCCACCCTTTGTACACACTGGTTAACAGAATGAATAAAGAGCTCTCTCCCTCCCATCTCTGTGTTCTTGTTTCCTGTTCATGTGTGCCTGTGATCTGTGATGTTGTGTATGAAAGAACGTGATTTTTCAACACGTTATCAGCACGAGTTCTACCGAGCTAAGAGTAAGAAAGGTAGGAAATCTGTTCTTTCATCGCAATACAAGATGCTTGTTATTTCCTATACATTCTTTCCTATATACACGAACAAGCATGAGCACACTCACCTGGGGTGATGTAAGGAAGGCGATGCCTCCGCTCACCATGGTGATGCGAGGAAGGCTCAGCCTCAGCTCGCTTGAGCCCTGAAGTGCCAACAAGTGTCACCGTCCTGAAGACGGGCACACAAACGATGTGACCTCCAGCAGAGGCAAGCATAACCACCACCGTAGATGGTGTCCCGGACGTCATGAGCGCGGAAAGAGCTGGCCTTCACAGGCCGCCGCCGTGGGTGTGGACGAGCAGGCCTTACAGGCCGCCGCCACTGCCACCTGAACCACAGACGGGCACCTGAGACCGGAGGCCACAACTGCCCTGAAGGCAAGTTTGCCGCTTCGATGGCGAGCAGATGGAGCCTTACCGTCATAAAGACGAATAGATATGTGTTGCCGCCCTGATCCGGCCGTTCGGCCCGGTGACGGCTACGCAACGCGCGCGGGCGCCTTAGGCCCGTCGCCACGGAAGTAGCTTGGCTGCCATGGCCGGGCGCTGAGCACGGGCACACGGGCACGCTGGCCCTTAAGGCCAATGCCTTGCACAGGCGCGGGAGCCCTAAGGCCATGTCACCGCGTGGTACTGTGACCGTGCCGCTGCCGCCCAAGCGCGTGGACTCCACGAGGCGCTGTAGCCGGCGGCGCGCAGCCTAGCTCGCGGACTCCTAGCCCCGTCCATGGCGCGTGGGCGCGGCCACCAGCCACAGGGAAGCGCCCAGCTTCCAGCGATGCCGAGCGGGCGCGTGGCCATGGCTAGTTCACCAAGGACGCGCCGCCACTCCGACCGGTCTTCGGCAAGCGCCCAGAAGTAGCATGAGTCGCCATCACTTGTCGTAGCCCCGGCCCCCGGCTTCGGAGCCAAGGAGGAGCGAGCGCGGCCCCGAAGGCCGCCACCGCTGGCCGTGAGCGCGAGTCCCAGCCCGGCGCACACGGCACCTCCCGTCGCTGCTTCAGCAGGGTGCGTGCGCGGGGGCATGACCGCACGGCCTGGAACGCTGTCAGCCACCATGCCCGTCGCGCACGCGCGCGTACGGACCACGCGCCATGAAAGCCGGCAATCCCTCCTCTCTTCTCTGAACGATGTTGAGAAAGAGATACTGTAGAACAGTAGAGGGGAGAAGAGGAGGTGTGTAAGGGTGTGCCCGGTCAATCTTGCCTGCCCCATGCCTGCTGAGACAAGGCTGATGCACTGCATGCATACACTGCGCCACGGCTTTTCTGAAACATGCATGCACTGGGCTGATGCACTGTCCTATACCAGAGGTGGGAAAGGAAGAATACGGTCATGCGCGTGCTGCCTGTGTGGCACAGCCGGTCAAAAGGCCTATAGCCTTTGTCACTGTGCATGGTACTAAAATTGGCTCCATGTTTTTATGACGCCGCAGTCTGCAGTATTTAGCAGGTCATGGAGGTCCTTGTGCCCTGTGCATGCATACTGGTGCACCGTGGCCTCTAATGCCTGCTGCGCAGCAATGGTACGCTGAGCAATTGTGTGGCCAGGCACGCATGCATGCTACACGATAGCTCCGGGTGGCCATGCAGGATTATGCTACGCATTTGCCCTCTCCTATGCCATGCATTTAATTGGATTAGGGGAAGCACCGAGTGCTTAGCAATGCCAATGCTGGTAAAAAATATGTGCCCTACAGTCGCATATACGTATAGACGCACTTAATGGCTTGAAGCCGTTTGGTCGGTGTTTTTGCGATAGAAGTCGTGTATAACGATGCGTATAAATTGTTGGTTCGCCAGTGAGCGACCGCAAGTCACAGACATATATAATAGCCCGAAGCTATTTATGATATGAGCAACCAGAAGTTGCAAATATTGTTAACGGTGGCCTGAGGCCCACGAAGTATGCCATTATATTTTATCTATTATCATTATTATTTATTTACTGCAGTTTACTTTACCGCATTTAAATCCCGCAGATTTAATTATTGCAGTTTATATTACAGTCTATATTTCTTAGTCACAAAGTAATCCTGAAGATTACTACTGACATGACATACGGTTTGAAGTCTGTAAAATTGTAGTGACCTGAAGCTCACCACGTCATGCCACTACGCGGCCTAAAGCCCGTAGAAATCAATACGTCCTGAAGCCCGCAGAAGTCATCGAGGCTTGGAGACCTCACATGGCATAGTTATTTATTGCAACTTTATATTACTATGCATTACTTTATTTATTGCAATTTACTTTCTTGCATTTACTTAAATCCTTTAGATTTATTTTATGTAAGATTATATTTCTTATGAACCGCATATAATCCTGAAGATTATATGTGTGAGACATTTGGGGAAATACAGTCTAGGACTGTATGTGAATGTAATCCTGAAGATTACGCGTAGCCGACATTCACTAGCCCAAATAAGATTGCTTATGCAGGCATGTCGGACATTGCGAAAAAGGAATTCGCTAGACTTGCCGTGAATGGCAGGAACTACCTCACCTAGGCAATTAACGTCGAGATCAAGCTCAACGGCATGTGCCTCGATCATACTTTTGCTTAGCCCGAAGCTAGCAAGGGTGAGCTCGCAAATCCCGATAAAGTAAAGGCGTTGCACTTTATGCAACACCAGTTACACCCAGACCTGAAGTCTGAGTATGTGTTAGAGGATGATCCACTAGTAGTATGGTAGTCCCTAAAGGATTGCTTCAACTAGCAGAACTTGGTTGTGCTCTCCAGAACACAACAGGACTGGATCGCCTTACGCTTCCAAGACTATATGTCTGTGCTAGCGTACAACTCTGCTTTACAAAGGATTCTAACGAGACTATGACCAGAAGATCACTAACACTGATATGATCGAGAAGTCCTTTCTACCCCCCATCCCAACAACATAGTACTACAATAATAGTACTATTGGTTGCAGAACAATCGTTCTCATTCTATTGTTCTGCACGGCCTACTAATCTCAAACACGTGCCTGAAGCACGCACCCGCTTTGCTGAGTTTTCTCGCAATTACAAAGGCCGTGGAAAGGGAAAATGGAAGGGAAAATAGGTGCCACGTTCAAAGGCAAAGGAAAGGAAAAGCCCAGGGGTAAAAGCGAATCCGAGAAGGTCATAGGTATATGTGGAGGTATGGGATATTAGTCCTGCATCGGTCATGCCCCAAAACACCTAGTTGAGCCCTACCAAAGTCCTTCCGGAAGCAAGGACAAGAAGAGTAAACATAATCCTCACTTCACCATTGATCCAAAGGCTCAGGAATGTGACAGCATGTTTGTCGACACAAATAAAATGGTGAAGATGTCCAAATGGACGGATGTGAGGATGACATCGATCATGACTTTGATATCCCGAAGATATCATGTTAGTCATAATGCAATGTCCGAATGTACCCGGCAGAATCTGACCATTCATGCTCCCGAAGAGCATTTGCATTATGTTGAATGGTCACGCGTGCTCCTGAAGAGCATTGGCAATATTTTTCACAAGTTATGAATATGAATGTTTTTTTTACACTATGTGCTAAATCCTCAAAGTCTCGGGCCAACCGCATACCCCCCTTTATAGCTAGTGCGTGAGAAAGAATAAAGTATTTCCCATCTGCGTATATTAAGTTGTGCGGTATATGTGCCAGTACCGCCACATCAGCGTACACCAAAGAGATCCCACCAGAAGTTGGGATATGTGAGCCTATGACTGGGGATCTTCATAGGGCTCAGTACGCCGGTTGCATTTCCCAGCATTAGGGGGAGATTGGCATCCAGGAAAATGCCGGGAAATTGCATAAAAAGGAATGGTGGGATGCATTCCTTAATCCACGCACTAGTCAATCTAAACTGGGAGTTCAAATGATTATGCATTTGCAAATTGTTGTAAATGAGCTACCAAATACTTTCACTAATTAGAGAAGTGATAAGGTCGCATCTTACTACAATAAATGTGCTGGAGAGAGTATAAGTAGCCCAGAAGGTTACCAACTCTATTGTCTCCACCCGATCCTAGGTTGAGGGGGAGACCTCCCGTGCTCGGATAAGTGTCTACGGAGACGCCCACATAGACAAGAGCTTGGGCCACTTGCATCACTTAAGAATCAGTTGAAGAAGCTCAACCTGAAGTTGAGAACGCCCTGAATCGGCGGCTCGATCCGAAGTCGAGTTGGTCCTAGAAGGACCCCATCCTGACGATGGAAACCACCATGCGGCGCGCTTAATATCGCATTGGTGGATCGAACGCCCTAGCTCAATCGTTATGGGAAATCACGATGAGTAGGAGGATGATCATGAGGAGATCGCCACTAATTTTATGGAATCGAGAGAACTATGTGATTGAAAGACCACAATTGTTGACATACATTCTTCCCTCACAATTGCTAGCTCAATGGATCCAGAGCATAATTAAAGTCCATGGAAGAGTGCCAGAAGCACTTAGAATGGGACAAATGGAAAGTAGCAAATGAGGCGAAGTTGCACTCGCTTTTGTAAGAGGTTCTTCGGCCTAAGTCCCAACACCTCTAGAAATCATCCTGAAGGATGCAAATGGGTCTTCCTCCCGAAAAGGATTAAATATGGCACAAAGCGAGGCTCATGGCATAAGGGTTTCCACGAGAGACCCATCATCATTTATGATGAAACTTATTCTCCTGTTATAAGTGGCAAAGACGTTCGATAATTATATTTATGGTGGCTAATAACTTAAAAAGAAGGCAGCTGGCAAAAATTGTGACCACATATGGGTCATATGATTCGGGAATCCTTATGAGAGTCCCTGAAGGACTCAAGATCCCTGAACCGAATCAAAAAATAACATCCGCCTGAAGCGGTCATAGTATGGGTTGAATGATCCGAAAGGGTGTGATTCAACCATTTGTGTAATGTCCTCCTGAAGAAGGATTACACAAACAACAAATCCTGCTTGAGCCAAGAAAATCGAGCACCTCCCTGAAGGAGTGTATATACATCGGTCTATCAAGAGGGCACTTAAGAAATTTGGGCAAATGGCTCCCTCTAAAATCCTCCATGGTGGTTCGATTCCCAGAAGTGGATCAGACCCATTTAGACCAAGGGTTATAATGGGTAAATATTAGAACCTTAAGTTCCCTACTCCAACGCCATTGGAGCACCAATGTACCTATCAAGTTCCACAAGGCCTTGGTCTATGGTTCTTGAAGAACCAAGTCCCAACCATGGTGTATTTTGGCTATATGTCTGACCCACATAATGCCAAATCTAGACTGATTTCATATTTCTTTGTTGTGGTACAACCAGTTTATGGTGGTTTGCGAAGCAGACCTTGGTTGCCGCATCATCCAACCACTAAGAGATAATTGCCTTATATATAAAGCCACGCTATAATGTGTTTGGCTCAAGTGGATGACCGGCCACATCCGTAAGTCATGTGGCTTGAGCTTTGATAGCTCTCCCACCATTATCTATAAAGATAATGCTACTTGTGTTGTGCGAATGCATAAGGACTATGTGAAGAGCAATCACAGAAATTGCTCCAATCATTTATCCCCATGAGCTCCAGAAGAGCGGGGGAAAACTACAAACTAAGTCATGTGAAAATCTAGCAGATTTGGTCACAAAGGCTCTAACACCTCCTAGCTTCCGCATCATCAGTGGAAAGGGCATAGCACGACTTAGAGATTTGCGAGGGTTCGGGGGGAAAGCTCCCCAAGACATAGTCCATAATTTTGATCCGTAAGATCATAATCTGGTCCTAAAGATCGGGACAGGTTGTACTCTTTTTTCCTTCATGAGTTTTTCCCACTGGGTTTTCTCATGCAAGGTTTTTAACGAGGCAACAAGTACAACACAACTTGGGTGTGTGTAGTGCACTCTTTTCTCCTACCCCTTTTTCCCACAGGGTTTTTCGAGAGGAGTTTTTGACGAGGCATGCACACAAGTGTGAATCACTCATGGGGGAGCGTATTGTGAATTAAAGACCATAAAAGGATTGAGATGACAAAGGTCATGATTGGTCCGTAAGACCAATAGGTCCTGAAGATGTAAGTTGTATCGGTTAGTCCTAAAGACTTAAACCGAAGATCAATCTGTTGTATTCTTTTCCCCTTGATGAGTTTTTCCCACTGGGTTTTCTCATGCAAGGTTTTTAATGAGGCAACATATGCAACACGCTTAGCACATGTAATGTACTCTTTTCTCCTACCCTTTTTTCCCACTGGGTTTTTGGGCGGAGTTTTTAATGAGGCATACATATAAGCGTGATTCACCCAAGGGGAGTGTTATGAAGTCTCTCATTATGTGGGTGAATCACTTATTGGAGGGAGAATACAATTGGGTAGCGCGGCTTGCCCTTTAGCCCGTCAACCCGTTAACCCGTCGACCCGTTATTGATTCTATAAATAAGGGGCTGTGGCCACCCTTTGTACACACCGGTTAACGAAATGAATAAAGAGCTCTCTCCCTCCCATCTCTGTGTTCTTGTTTCCTGTTCATGTGTGTGCTCGTGATCCGTGATGTTGTGTATGAAAGAACGTGATTTTTCAACACTTTTACATTTTTGTCATATTAATTGGTATTAATTAGATGTGTGTAATATTTTATATAAAAATAATAGATCCAGTGCTTATTATAGGTGATGATGACTAGACACTACCAAACAATAAAGGTAAGTTATTTCTGATTACTATGTGAATTTCTAACATTTTTCTTTTTTTACATTAGCATGTTTTGGAGGTAGTAACATGAATCTCTACAACATAAAAAAAGAACAAAAGTAAGACTTTCTTATGGTGCGACAATCGTTTGGTACTTCCATCTGCCCCTCCCATGCGATACCTTACCCATCCCCTGTAACCCCTCCCACCGTGCGTGGCTATTTTAAGGAAGTAGAAAATCATGTTCCCCTCCCACCGTGCTTGGCTATTTTTAGGAAGTAGAAAATCACGTTTTGTTTTAGGAAAAATCACGCTTTGTTTTAGGAAAGAGAAAATCACGCTTCCATCGTGGGTTTCCCGGCCTCCCTCTCCCCTATTTACACGCTCTTGGCTCCCGTGAGTTTTAGGAACGCCTTGCCGTCGATCTGCTTCGCAGTCGTCGCCCTTGTGCGACGCCGTGCCGCCGTCCTCGCCCTCGTGCGACGGCACGCCGTCGTCCATAACTCGAAGCCCAGCGCTCCATCCCTCCTGCCCGCACAACCTCTGCTGCTACGGATCGATCGCATGTGCTTCGTGGTTGCCCAACACCGTAGGCCGTGCTCCAGCAGGAAGTCGTTGAAGCACTGTGCCGCCGCGACGTCCCCCAAGGCCGCTTCGACGACAACTGCTACTGCCACGACGCTGACCCCGGCATCTGGGCTCCTCCTCCCCGCTGCAAGGAGAACCACCAGGTGACTCAACCCCTTCTCTTTCCTTTCTGGCTCTGCGGAACAGAGCAGCTATAACCTTCAACAATGACTGCTTGGCTTGTTAGAATGGCTGCCTTTGCCTGTTGTTGTTCCTGTTTACAAAGAAAAGGATCTCCTTTTGTGCTGGTAACCTGCTCGATAGAGCGCTTGAACCATTGGTGTATGTAAGTTTCCAGTGAACCATTCATTCAGTTTCCACTAAATCATTTAATCCTCCAACTGCACTTGTTCAATGTTTCTGCTTAGTCGTTTCTGGATGAATATACTTCCAGTTTGGTATTCACTCAGACACCATTGTCAAGAAAAAAATGTCGTGATCCACCATTGAGCAAAATGAGGACAGTACTTGGATAGCTCCCAGCACTCTAGACAATGCCTGGTTCAGTACGGTAGTTAGAATGACCTTTTTATTTCTTTCCAGCAGTGTGCAAAGATTTTAAAACTAAAAACCATCCATGTTTCAGTTAGGTTCCTGGTACAATTTGCGGCGGCTGCAATACATGGTCATGGTGATCAAGTGTTGGGTGTTTTCCTCAATTTACCACCATGACACATATATGCATCCCTTGCTTAAAGTTGACTTTGTTTACAGGAGAGTTTCTCCATCTCTTGCTGGGCCAGGAACATTCAGATCAATGCCAAGGTGTGTGATCTGTAAATGAGGAAACACTCTTCGTATAATATGATGGGGATTTCCGGAGATTTTAGTTCCTATACTATGCTTGTAAAGAGTGGATGGAAGTCAACATTTTGGAAAAAAAATAAGTCAAAATGTGTCAGTTTAAACACACTAAAAGAGAACTATGCCTTTCATTTTACAATTCTCCAGTCAAAGCATTTTCTATTCAGTTTGTAAATAGCACAGTTTGTTAATTGCTTGTCTTTCCATTTGAGGTCCTGATATATAAACATTGATGCGTACAGCCAAGAAGATCTTTTGTGATTCACGTGATAAAATCTGGGAACTAAATTTGAATCTATGTTTCACTAAAATGTTTCTATTTTATAAGTGGACATTACCGCAGACAGAATGATTTGCTGGTTGATTCCACATGATGACCTGGTATGGAATAGACAAGACGAACCATCACGACCACCTTTCAGGTTGGCTTCTTTCCACCCACTCTGTACAAAATATGCAATGGCTGGAATGTGCTTTTCCAACTGAATGTCCCTTTACTATGCTACAGTTGCATGTAAATAAGTAGACATTTTGTTATTATGGTAGATTTCTGTCTTGATTCAGCCTTGATACTCCAGCAATGTAGTCGCTAAGATCTTATTTTTATTGTTCACTGTTATGAGCCTGAACTGAAACTTCCTGCCAGTAACCTATACTCCCTCCGTCCCAAAATAAACGACGTTTTAAACTTCCCGAGAAACATCTACCGGCAATTATATATTAAAATAGGATTAATATTTATATTACATAATTAGTATCATTGGAAAGATCTTTTGATCTAGTTTTTAATAAATTTATTTGGAGATTTAAATCTTCTACGTATTTTCTTCAAATCGAAGTCAAACTTGTGGCACGAAAACCCAAAACGTCGTTTATTTTGGGACGGAGGTAGTATGCAGCAATGCAGGTGCTACTTGTTTGCAAGAAAAAAAAAAAACTGAAAACAGATGCTATTCGTATCTCTATTTTCTTTATAGAACAATTGTAAAGAGATCATACTGTTCCACTTAATTTTCTTTGATTCCTGATGAGCCCTCTTTTTACTTCTATAGAATTTTTAGTGCACTGCATATCCACAAAAAAATCTTATAGAAATAACCTGTGGACTGCATTGGCATATTCATATGTAATGAATTTCGTCATTTAAGGTTGTAGTCAGCAAAACATGTGTTTGGTTCATGTGCTGCCAAGTCTGAGTCCGACACTGCATTACAGAAACTTTTGCATTGAAGTACATAAGCTAACCTAGATGGAAATCAACGCGTAGTGTTTTAAGAACAGTCAAGATTGTGAGGATTAGCAACTGAAATGAATAACTAAGTAGACCATGACTGTAAATAGCATTTATCAGCACTCAATAGTAATATGCTACATTCAGGTATTCTCTTAGTTTCATACAAGCAATGTAGTTTGATTTCTGCCTTGATTCAGCCTTCATACTCTAGCAATGCAGTCACTAAGGTCCACTTTTTTTATTGTTCACTGTTATCTGCAGTAGTAGTTTAGAGGATCTCCGAATGTTACCTTGCCATAAGTATTATCTGCTAATAATAGGCTTTTAACACTGTTTGGTCACAGAATGCTTTCTAGCTACGCTACTCATCGTATGCTTTTTGAAACTACTGAAACTGATGTCTTTTGTATCGTATTTGGCATTTGGTGATCAGCAGTCACGGTGATTTTTTAAGCACTCAGACCATTGCCTGAGGAAGGTCTGCAAGGTAGAGGTCCACTGCTCAACCAAGCTTTGGTAATCTACTACACATGTACATTGTAGATACTCATGTGACTGACTCAATGTTTCGACGGTTGAGAATTAGCTTCCTACATTTGTGAACAGAATGGCTATGTGTAATGAGTTATTTTTCATGTTATATTTTTTGCAGCAGCAACTCATCCAGGCGGCACACACCCAGGCCGAGACAGCGAGCTTCCCCTCCCTGTCACTAAGCAAGGTGTGTTCCCTGTAGCAAAAAATCTAATTGGTCATTGATGATTGATATTTGTGATCCTCTGATTGATCATAAGAGGTCAGTATAGGTTATTGTACCTTGTCACTACAGGTAATTGTATCGATCTCATGTCCCACCTTTTTTTTTAGTTCTTTTTTGTTTGCAAAAATGAGATCGGCTTAAATATCATGTTGCAGTAACCTATTTCACATTTAGATCATGATACCTGTAGCTATATTCTCTTCTTAAGAGTGTTCACTAGCAATTATGTCCTGCTGTGCAAACATTTTCATCAGCAGACACTTCTTGAAGTTGTGAATCTCCCCCAAACATTCTGATGAACTGTTATGGTTCCAAATTCATGTTGCAATGATTATGAAGATCTATCAATTGGTTATTTGTATTTGGTTACAACTGACACCATTGGTGAGAGTTTTTAAATCGATGACCCAACCTAACTTAAGCTAATTGGTTATTTGTATTTGGATCTGATCTAATTACTTTTGTGTACATCTATGCCTCCTAACTTCAACCACATTGAGAGATTAATCTCTACAACATAAAAACAACAAAAGTAAGACTTCTTTTTGGTGCGACATTGGTTTTGGTACTTCCATCTGCCTGCATGTGATCCAGCGCCTTCACTCGCTCCACCGGCCATGCGAAGGGAAAAAAAAAAAAGAAAGTCAACCCCCATACAAGGCAACCAATGCACGTGATTTCTCCTTCCTTTCCTTTTCTACCACATCCTTTCCTTTTGTACCACAAAATCATTCAATCAACTAAAAAAGAAAGTAATGCATCATTCAATCAATTATAAAAAGAAAGTAAGGCTCATCCGCCCTGCCATCACCGACGCGGCCACGCGGCCACGCTGCATGCGATCTCCTCCTATTCTCCTCCAATCACGCTCGAGATTTTGTAAGTGTGATAACTGTTAAAGTTTTATCGGTGTAAATATCACAAGTGATCTAATCTCTACAATATAAAAAGGATGAAAATAAGACTTATTTTATAGTCCGGTAAAAAAACACTTCGTGCGGTCACTCCACCCCCTGCGATCCAAGTCTCGTTCCGTCGCTCCGCGCCCATGTGATCTTCGCTCTGTCCCGCGACAATTCCTCCGATGATCACGCAATCCCTTCCTCCACCCACTTTGCAGCCATAATGTCACAAAAATTCGGACTCCCCACAAGAAATTCGACCAACGAGCTCATGGTTTCCTCTCCTCCGCAAGGCCACATGCGGCACTGCCTTCTTTAACCGCCGCCACGCCCTCCTCCTACCTGTCCGCCGCCACCAAGCTCCGATCCCTAAGCCACGCCCGGCGTCGATTGGCACCGCTCCGCCCCCAACGGCGTCGCCGATCCCTCCTGCCGCGGCAGAAATGCTCCCTGCCCAAGGCGCACAATCTCCGCTCTTTCTCAACCGCGACAATTTTGGACAATTCAGCTCTATTCGGAGAGTTGGACAATTTTGCGTGAACTTTGCGTTTTGAATTAAATGTCGGTTTAATGTCGCTATTTCATTTACCAATATTGTTATCTTGTTATGCGATCTATTTGTTTTAGTAAAAAAAAAAATTATCCCGTAGCAACGCACGGGCGCGATACTAGTTAGATAATAATTTTGATGTTGTGGGACTTCAAAGAGATTTTTTGTAAATTACACATTACAAATACAAACGGTCGCAAACACAGGCACAACTATCCCCAAGGCAATTAAAGCATGAACGCAAAATTATCACTCTAAGCACCTTCAGCAGCTAGCAAACTTTTTAGCACGTACGCCGCACTCAGCTCATTATCAATGCAGGCCCGCTAATGCTCTATATGTCGCTATGAGCACATCTAAAAAAATTGATCCGACGGCTCAAACATGACGAAGTAATCACTAGTGCCTTGTGTGCACCATCTTGATCATTCGCAATGTTGAATAAAACAAACTCTTGGTGGTGTTCTATTAGCTACATTCCTGCTGCCCCATAATGCTGAATTAGGAAATAAACCGTGCCCATGATTCATTGCATCATAACTAGAGCCAGCAAGCCCCGTAAACAATAGCCGGTTGGTAGCATGGCCTGGAGCTCCTCTTGCAAACTGCTGTCCCTGTCCATATATCAATATATATAAAGGTTGGAATGGAGACATATATACGTTAAGTTCCCCGGTCTAACAATTGTACCTCGCGTTTTGGCCAAGACCACAAGAAGTGTATATGTATTCCGGTCTTTTTGTAGTTATATTTCGCATATTAAAAGGTCTGCATGCTTGTGAGATGAGCCATCATCTGGTGTTCTCATCTTTTAGTGACCAAGTGCATAGGCATAGTATCTCAGCAGAGGAACTTGCATACGTGTCCCACATCAGTTGAATGAGCCATAGTTGTTGCACTTGCCTGTACATGCCACGTATTCTGATCTACCTTTCAAAAACATCTTATACCTTCGATTTCTAAGTATGCAAATCAATACAAATTGTCAATTGCCAAACTTAATACATGCCTTTTCTTCAACAATAAGTGGTTTGGCCCCTCCCCTGATACTGGCTGCATGTCAAAATTCTCATTCAGAATGGCACAAAACGTTTCAATCTATGCTCTTAAACCTGTTCCTGATTGGTGGCACTGGTAGCACGTACAGCGTGAGAGCCCCTCAGTCCTAATCAATACATTAATACACGAGAGAGAATAGAGTCAAGGTTTTGAACAATTAGCACTCTAAAGAAGCAGCAGAGCTTGTTAGTTTTTGTTTGAGAAGTTGACTTCTGAGAGCAGAAGAAGAAAGTGCCTAGTCTCATGGAAACATTCATTGTGAATACCATTTGGATATGTCCTGTGATTGTCTTTATGCGCCCTTGCCACCGAATGCACTACGTAACTTGTAATTGTTTTCGTGATGCATGCCTGCTACTCCTAGGTATCATTGTGGGCCTTTTGTCACATCAAGAGTCATTCAGTATCAAGAGTCATTCAGTATCAGAACTTTGTAGCGTTTAGCCTTTTGAACAACTAGGGGAACCTCACCCGCGTTGCTGCTGGGGAATTAAGAAAAATGCAATGATCATAATGGAAATTTTCATAATATCTTAATAGATAAATTTAAATAAAACAAACTGCACACAATATATACTTAGAGGGCTCACGATCAATTTTAGGCTCGGATGCGAGTTGTACAAATTATGGAACAATATTCAAATTTTGACGACCTATCAAAATATGTGGCGCAAACCACGACCTTCGTGTAAACCCGTGTAAACCACGACAAAAAAGTCGGTTAAATTCACCAAAAAAACTCACACATGTATATGTTTAGTTGGATAAACCCTTGCTAAAGTTGGAGTCTATCAAATAAATGAAAAGCCATATATCAGATAAAGTGTTATATGGCTTTTCATTTTGACGACCTATCAGATAAATTAAAAGAGAGTAGTTTAAATTCAGCACGATATATTGAAGACATTTTGTACACATTCAAAACACTTTATCTGATATGATAAAGAAGCAGTTCACACTCCTATCACAACTTGCAGCTCGAATAAATAGTCCTTGTAAGGAATTGAGCATCCATGATTTCCCCAACAGTTGTATAAGTGTACATCTCAGTTGTAAGAATCAACAAAATACTTAAAACAGAAGGCGGCTAGGAACCCAACGACGGCAACTGATGGGACCTGTAGTGCGCCCTCGAGCGCCCTCATGGACCTCATTGTTGTGCTGCAGCTCGTGCACTGCGCAATACCTGCCACCAAGAATTGACTTCCGTTGAGTTACGAACGAAGCTAACGGGTGTGTTTAGATTCCCAAATTCTTCCCCAAATTCACTATATAAAAAGAAGATTCCCCATCACATCAAAATGCCGGCACATGTTTTGAGTACTAAATGTAGGTAAAAAAATAAACTAATTGCACAGTTTAGATGTACATTGCGAGACGATTCTTTTGAGCCTAGTTACGCTATCGTAGGATAATATTTACCACTAACAAACGAAATGTGCTACAGTGTACGATGTGACATACATGTCCCATCCATCCAAAATTTTATCCAAACTTTTGGGATCTAAACACACCCAACAACGAACTGTGGCGTCAATACATCTATGTTGTCGGGTGGTGCTCCAGGTCGTCCCCGGCAGGCCTACATACCTCTCTAGAAGAAGATGCTTGGTAGAGCTAGAAATTCATATCAACTTCCTTCGACCTCTTTTTAGCCATTTTCTCTTGCATTGCAGAAATTTATACAGAGCCAACAGCTGTTCCAGATTTGGATTTGTGGTCTTCTCCTCCGCTTGTGATGCACTACAACCATCCATACATTTTCTGCTGCACAGGCTTCTCTTTCTTTTCTGTACTGAAAATAATAATCAGGTAGGTATCAGGAATAAATGACTACCTGTTTTGGTTCTTCAGAAGATATATCATATATATCACCAAGCAAACACTCACCTTCTCTTGTTGTTGTTTATGTACAACAATAAACTCATCTATTCTTTCCTGCAAGGCTTTCAAGCCAGGGCTCTTCTGTTTGTACTCCAAGTTCTATTCTGTGAAAAGTAAAGATATCACATATAAGCTATCATATTAACATTGGTGCATGAAGCTGCTAATTCTAACAGATTACATATGACCTACTCTAGAACCTATTGCAGACTCAGCAATTTATAATTTGGCTTTGATCATATGTTGCCCTTTCTCTTGAGTGTCGGCAGGCACACCTGATCGCTGCACCTTCTCAGCCCCAGCTCAATCATCTTTCCTTTTACCTGATCTCCTGCAGCCCAAGCTCGTGCATTAAGAGTGTTTCCAGCTGCATTTTTTTGTTCATGCATTACTTGGCGAGGATGGGGATGTTGGTCTACCCCATCAACCACCTGCCTGACAGCACTTCAAGCGACGGCAGGCACACCCGATTGTTGTTCCTTCTCAGCCCCAGCAGGATAATCTTGCCATTATCCTGCGGACACCAATTCCGTTCCAGCTGTTAATTACTCCTTGAGATTATAAAGTGAGACAACTTATCTAAACTTCAATGCAAAAAGGATGACCTTTTCATTGGTGAAATTCTGAAATACATTAATACAACAGCTCTTGATTGTTATTCTGCCATTCTTAGTGTATAATGTAGAAAAATAGTTCACAAGCGAGGCCATTATCTGCTTCTTCAAATTTCAAGTAACCTGGATTTGATGAAACCTGATGGACATAATACCAACGTAACTGACTAAATTATAAAAGCTCATTAAATATCCCATATCTTAAAGGAAAAAGACCTCATTCAAATGAACTTACTGGAGATTACGCCTAGGGATGGTAGACTCTTCACTACCCCCCCAGAAGGAGTGCCCTCAAGAGAAAATACAATTAGAAACTGATAGTTAAGTTATTATTGTTAAAACTACCAAAGCATCGTGAATAATAAAAATACATCATATTTGGGAGCACGGGATTAATTAATTCACTCGTAAAAAAAATCCAGGGAAACTCACCGATTGTGATTCCAGCCAGTACTGTTGGGGGCGATTCTAGTCAATTCTTGGTAGCGACTCTCGGAACTTCTCAGTATAGGAAATGGAGATGCATGTAATCGGACCCGTAGTCTGCTCCGGGCCTGCTTGAGCATCGATGCGGATGAGATTCAAGTTAGCACGGGAACCTGGCTAGAGCACGGGGAATGAGCGAGCGCGGAACGGTCGGACGGACCGGCGGGGCGGAGCGAGGATTCGACGCAGGCAGGTCGCCACGCCGGGGGACGGCCGCATCCGGCGGGGGTGGGTTGTGGCAGGGAGCGGCGTGCACCGGAGCGGATACGACCATCGAAATAGAGAGCAGCGCATAGGAAACTCACAGATGGAGGCGGGGAAGACCTGCGATGAAGAATCGTGATGGCAGGAGCAATGGCACAACGGGGTGGAGGCGGGCGATCGGTCGCCGACAGCTGAGAGAATACCTCGACGGGAAGGGAGCTCGCGCCGGCAAGGAGGAGGGAAGGTCGCGTCAGCGCAGGCGCGGCCCCTGCCCCCCTTGTGGGCTCACGTGGCCGGCACCGGCGCAGGAAGACGGAGAGGCAGAAACGACGGCGCGGGAGGAGACGGGCGGCGAGCGGCACGGGTGACGGGCGGTGGACGGGCGGCGGCGGTCTCCTCTGTAGCGGCGGATGGACGGGCGGCTTCTCTCCTGTGGGCGGCGGGTGGACGGGTGGCTGCTCTCCTATGGCGGCGATGGAGGAGGTTTGGAGGCGTCCGAGGAGTGTGTGAGATGGAGATGCGGATGGATGGCGAGTGCGCTGCTGCTCTTAATCACGCGCACGGGCAAGGAGGAGGCGGCCCAGGGGAGGCGAGGAGACGGCTGCGGGAGGACACGGGCGGCCGCGCGAGGGATGCCAACCTACGCAAGCCACTTCGCTATGCTTCAGTTACCACTCGCATGGACCAATCAGAGGCCTGAGAATTCTCTAAGGAGTGCTAGTGGGGAGCTCCTATATAGGAGTTATAGATTAGCACTCTAAAGCAGCAGGGTTCGTTAGCTTTGTTTCCGTAATACAGTTCAGAGAGCAGAAAATGGAAGTGCCTAGTCTCAAGGAAAATCACTGTGAATGCCATTTGGACATGCCCCGAGACTGTCATCGTGCGCCCTTTCAACAGAATGCACTAGATAACTTCTAATTGTTTTGCTGATGCATATACTTGCTACTCCCAGGTGTCATTGTGGTTCTTTTGTAACATCAAGTCATTCAGTATCAAGGCTCCCTAGCGTTCAGCGGACGGTGGCTCTCTCTACTGGAATGTAAGCCAGCTAAATCTACCAGAATTCAATTGAGCAACTCGCCTGATAGTGGCTAACTCCAAATTAATATGACTGTTGTCCCGATGAACATGGAGGCCGATCAACAGGGAGGTGTGGCAGCATGCTTCTATCTCCATGCATGGATCACTATACTTGGATCCATAGCACAACCTCACACCCACAGTTTGAATGATGTATCTGGAGTCACTAGAGAAGAAGCTGGGTTTCAGGATTGCTAGGGCACACTGAGATCAATTCCTGACACCTTCTAAGCCTATGCAATATCTCACTGTAATGAAGCGTCAGCGTCCACATGAGGATCTGTACGTCACATGCATGAGTTTGCATTATCTCAAACTGCTACAAAATGTGTATGTGTGTACTTAGCAGCGGTTCCATTGCTTCATGACTGCATCTCGTCGCCTTATACATATATATCGGGATGCATATCTGACCTGGGCCTTTTTTAATGAAGTATACTGGGTCTTTGAATGTAGCACAACTAATAAGTATATATTTGTTAGAACGTGGAAAGAAAAAGCATTGAAATAAAGCTGAAAAAATCCCCATCTTCTGGTTACTTTTTACTACTACTAGTTATCAATTTCATTCCATGCTTGCCTCCTGTAGATGTTATTTTGATAATATTATCTGTACTTTATTTTGTGAACCTTATTACTTGTACTTATTATGTCATCTTTTTTATACTGGTAGGTTGGAACTATCTTAATTCTGGCAGCTTTTTTCTTACAATTGATTCCAGTGAGTCAAAGAGATCATCACTCCAAGTTAATTAACATGAAGATGTTACGAAGAACCTGCATTCAGTGGTGGAGAACCCAAAGAACATGCGTGCACTGGCGGAGAACGCAAGCACATGGCGTCTGGATCTATGGCACTACAACTACGGCAATTGTACATCAATTGCTTAGAAGGAGAACTAGCAAATCTCTCTAGCATAAAACGATGCCGCTAACAACTCAAACCGAAATAATAGACACATTATATCAAACTTGATTTTTCTGTTGAATATAAAATGTCTTTATGATAGCAGAAAATGATATTGTTAATTACATCGTGTTTGTTTAAGGTGTGTGATATGACGAGGTTATCTTGTATGTTATCTGCACTTGACCTTGCTCCAAAATCACTATCCAATGATACAAGCAGGGCTATGTGCACTTCAGTTGCCTTGCCCTACTTGTAATGCCATCCAGACCGATCATGCATCCAGGACCTCACCGTCCGAGTCTCAAAATTCGAGTAGATATCCAGGGACAGTTGGTGGAAGAACGCTGGAGTACGTGCTATCGTCCAGCATACAATGCTATTGGATCCTACAAGCCTCCTGAGTCCGGACCGCCATCAAGAGATGACATAGTAGACAAAAGTAGCCAAAACATAGTCGAACGAGCTTAGATTCCTGATATGAGTGCAGTCTCTTATCACATCAGTATTAGCCGTGCACCAGTGCCTCAATCGATCTGCTAATAATAAGAAACGAAGGCTTCGATGGAATCCGATGCTTATATATGGTTATGTGTAGTGTGTGGCTCTTAGTTTGTGCATCTGTGTTGTCTTATATCAGACTTCGTGTGTCCTCTGGTTTTAATCATGGGCAACTAAATGCCCATTGACTCTTTAGTTTCTGCTTCCCATATTGCTCGCGTCTTGCAGAGTTACACATGTCAATGAACCATTCCCCAAAAATATCTATAAATACTTCTCCACTTGAGGAAGGAAGCCTTATCATTCCATTCCGAGACACTGTTTAGTATCTCAATTCTTCCCTTGGTGAACATGTTAGAGTATATGCAACATTGTTACCTAGGCACGAAAGATTATGAGAGGCAATCCAATGACAGAGAAAACAATCTTACTATTACTAATTGGAGGCTCCAACGGAGGCTCCACGTTAATCTCACCAGATGCGCTAAGAAAAAAGATAAATGCTAGAAATTCTCACATTAATTAGAAAGATCCAACCATTGGATCTATTTTACTAACAAGAAAATTACCCACTCCTGCCATTATTAATAGATTATCTATTTTTTAAAGGAGGAAACAATCACATCACATCATGAGAAATTCCATCCACCGAGACTGCCTCCACGTTAGTTATTAATATATTATTATAAAAAAATAAAATTGCTTAAGTAGAGAAAATCTAGATTGTAGTCGTCACCAAGGAAATCTGTGTGTCCATCCACCGAGACTTCCTCCACGTTAGTTATAGTAGTAAGATATATTATTATAAAAAAAACAAAATTGCTTACGTAGGGAAAATCTAGATTGTATTCACCATGGAAATCTGCGTACTAGCAAGAAAAAATTACCCACTCCTGCCATTATTAATAGATTATCTATTTTTTAAAGGAGGAAAAAATCACATCATGAGAAATTCCATCCACCGAGACTGCCTCCACGTTAGTTATTAATATATTATTATAAAAAAAATAAAATTGCTTAAGTAGAGAAAATCTAGATTGTAGTCGTCACCAAGGAAATCTGTGTGTCCACCCACCGAGACTTCCTCCACGTTAGTTATAGTAGTAAGATATATTATTATAAAAAAACAAAATTGCTTACGTAGGGAAAATCTAGATTGTATTCACAATGGAAATCTGCGTGCTTTATAGGTGTTCTGGACCAATCCATCTAATATAATTATTCTGGCGCATGGGCACAGCTTCTTCTCATGTCCCTCTGCCCCGGCAACCGGCATTCCAATTCTTACCGTCAGCAACATGGGCATGCGCCATCGCCAACCCACCGCGGCCTTCCTCGCCGCCCATGCCCCAACGCGGATGTAGCGCAAGACGGTACGAGGAAAATCTTGTGAATGCATTAGTCATGCTGTAGTTTGCCTTGCAGGTGTCTAACATTCATGTGTCTCTCATGTGCGAGAAGCAGCCGATTGGTATTCACACACGGTGACCTCTTAATAATATGTGAGATTTAATTTCATTGGCTGCAATTGCATAGTGGTGCCCCAGAAAGATATTGCATACATGTGTGTACATCATTGCATGGTAGCACCCCGGGAGGCCTGGAGGAATCAATTTTCAGGTACTACTTAAAATTGTCAATAATCCCAGCCCCACCACCGCAACGGCCATCATCATAGCCACTGAACTTCAATCAAACGAGGAAACTAAATTGATCTTTCTATCCTGCTATGTACGTCATATCTTCCCACTCACCAGTCCTGCCTTGATGACGTCTTGCTGGTTATTGGCAGGTCCTGTAATCAGTTGCTTTGATTGTCTACTCATGGATCTAATTTTTCTTTCCATACAGGTTTCGTCACCCTAGACGAGCGGCCAAGAAGATTGAAAGAGATGGCAAGCGAGATTATTAAGGTCATCTGGACGAGCGCATACTTTTTCAACACATGGATATGTATTTGTAGCTTACAACCTGGTCGATGTCCAGGTCTCATCTATGTTATTGGTAAATATATAGATGGGTGGCCGTGTCACCACTGAGCCAAATATACGCACTTTCCCGCTCATAGTACTCTGTAGTGAAGGATTTGTACATTTCTGCTTGCAAAATTTATGCCGATTTCTTGTAAAAAATTTTTCGACGTATGCAGTGCAGGAGAGCCAGGTGCACTATGTCTGCTCTTCAGCAGACGAGGAAGACAATACCGATTTTGCGCGACGACAAGCAACCAGCAGGAAACTAGGGTTATATTTGCAACATAGATACTGGAGAACGATGGATGGAGCGCACCCAGGACTAAAAAGGTTAATGGTAATTTTGACCCCTCAACTGCATGATCGCATCCTGTTCACAGTTTGAGTCATGATACACAAAGTCTATTTGACAACCATTTAACCTTTAGCTACACAATCATTTCATTCCAAATTGTAAGTCCTATCTTTCTTTTTACATAGTTTTTCTATACACCTAAATATACATTATGTTTTGGTTTATAATAGAAGTCATGTATCTATAACAACAGAATATAATTTGTGTACAAAAAAGTTTATGTCCGGTTGACCTACGGATAATAAAGATAAATTCAGCACTAATAATATTTTTAGATGTGTGCTGTACTCACTGTGTGTGCACTATGTGTGCAACTGATTGTCAAGGGCAAATACTCCCCCTAAGCATGTCACACAAATACGTATATATAGGTTAACAATGTTCTATCCATTTGTATATATAGGGGAACCACACAATACAACATCATTTTTAATTGGCACTACTTTTAAGTAAATTAATTAAAATGGTCGTTCATAAAATTTGGTATGCTAACCGAGTGTTCACTACTAGCTATAATGTACTAGATTAACTTTAAAAAAAATAATATGGACAAGTCGAGTGCTCCTTCTTACTAATACTAATTAGATTAGAGACCCAAAAGACACATCATTGTGAATTCTCACCATATGCTCTAGGAAGCAAAGTTTTGGTATTTTTACAATATCTTAAAACATCTAGCCTTTAATTTAGTATAAATTCTAATGATCATAACGGATAACAACAACCAAACATAACATAACATAAAATAACCTCTGCATTTGCGTATCAATTATTCATGTCTGTCATGTGAAGAAATAATTCAAAATAATATCCAAAATTTGTATCCAAGCAACCCAGGGTTGACATTGCGAAATAATTCTAAAGTAAACGTCAAACTCTGTATCAAAATACCCGGACTATCCTTATGAAAGATAATTCAAAGCAACCAAACATGTAATTGTGAAAAATAATATAATGTATTATTTTGCTATTTATATCTACCTCAATCATTTTAAAAAATAAACAGTAATATTATAGTTTTATAAAATCAATATCCTTAAAGTGCAACTATATATAATTTTAAATTACAGACTTCTACAGTAATCTTTTACTATCGAAACACGAGTCCAACCTCGGCCGGGAGAGCATGGCCACGTCATCCGGAAAACACCGGCCGTTGGATGCGGATCGGACGGCCCCGCACACTCCCCGGTCGTTTTTCGAAGGTACTGTACACGCACTGTTTATCTGACAGATACACTGTTCATGCTGGCAATTGCAATGCGTACCAGAACGTACCAAAAATAAAAGTTTCCCTTTCAAAAAAAAAAAAAATTCAAATAACCTATAACCACTCTAAAACCTACCCAAATATTTTCACTCCTTCTTCATCATCCAAAAAATAATAATAATTTTTGAATCCCTCTCATTCGCGTTTTATCGATAAACTTAGGAAGTTTATATCTCATTCACTCTAACTCTGAATCACGTAATTCTTCCACCAAAAATCTTCTAAAATAAAACCCTACATATTCAAATCCTTTTTCTAATTTTTCACACCTTCTTCATCATCCAAAAAACTAGTATAATTTTTAATCCATCGTAACCCCCGAATCCCATAATTCTTCCACAAAAAAAACTTCTAAAATAAAACCCTATATATTCAAATCATTTATTTTCTAATTTTTGGTGACAACCCTTCTCCATCATCAAAAAATCCAAAAATAATTTCCACATTCATCTCAATCGCATTTTGTTGATAAACTTAATTTTATATTTCATCCATCCTAACTCCGAATCCCATAATTCTTCCCTAAAAAATAAACTAATATAAAACCCTACATATTCATATTCTTTCCCCAAATTTTCGGTGATTGTCACAAATGAAAATAGCCATTCTTTTCAACAATTCCATTGGCGGCATCTA
Organism: Hyparrhenia diplandra; assembly: GCA_015847255.1. NCBI lineage: Eukaryota > Viridiplantae > Streptophyta > Magnoliopsida > Poales > Poaceae > Hyparrhenia > Hyparrhenia diplandra. Next base: position 50,939 of record JADLZK010011176.1, on the reverse strand, counting down.
TAAATAACAAGATTTTGCAAGATTTTGTCTATTTTAAAAGAAAATTTAAGATATATCAGCGGCCATCTCTTCTTCAATTGCTAAATTATCTCACAATCATATATACATGCAAATGCAAATGCTACTATTGTTACACTTGTCATTTTTTCCAACGTAAATTCTAGAGTCAGTATGAACCTACAAAATCACCATGCCAACCGTAAAATCCATCGTATAGCGAATTAATTGTACTACTAATATAAAACGCGATATCCATCATATAGCGAATTAATTCTACTACTAAAATACATTCTACCATTTTTCTCATTGATAAATCATAAAACTACAGAACCGGTATTAACCATGGGTAAATGATAAGTTATAATCACCACGGAAACATAAAACTAATGTATTGCATAAAGATCGATTCGATTACCATTATTTGTACTCATGTAACAAACTACAAATGGAAAAAAAAAAAAATGCCATCTTGGCAAAGCCGCGCGAGTTTTCTAGTATAATTTTAAATCAAAATCCAGGAAAGCCTATGAGTCATGATGCAAAAAAGTCGCTATGACAAACATTTAACCTCTAGCAATATACTCCTTCCCTTCCAAATTGTTAGTCGTATATTTGTTACATAGTTTTCAATATACACCTAAATATACATTATGCTAGAGTTAATTGGAGGCTCCAAATGAAGGCTCCATGTTAACTTTCTAATTAGAGGCTCCAACGGAGGCTCCACGTTAATTCTCACCGGATACGCTAAAAAAAGATAAATGCTAAAAATTCTCAAATTAATTAGAAATATGCACCATCAAATCGAAGTCTACAACCACCGATGATGATTAGTCCCTTGAAAAATAGTTAGTTAATAAGTTTAAAAAAAGAAATATATATTTCAATATATATACTCCCTGTCAATTGAGCTATGTTTGACCAAATTTATAGTAAATCTTATTACCATTTATGGTTTCAAATAAAATTGTTCTGAAATATATTTGATAACCAATCTAATGACACTTATTTTGTATCATGATTTTTTTCTTTTTTTTTGTTCAGACTGTTTGACTCATTGAAATCTGATAATTGTATTTTTTGTGTGGATGAAGATAGTACTATAGAATATGTATTATGTGACAAGATACACAAAGAGAAAACATACCATTTAATATATTTAATTAATTATTAGTCATATGTACTAAATAGTAACTAATACTTGCATCTCCTAACATTCTAGACCGTGTGAGAGCACGGGTTGGTGGACTAGTTGTCTAAATATGGAAATAGGAAACATCGGGACGCAGCCAGAACCAGCTCATCAGCCAAAACGGTGTTCACCTGGGGCTGGAACGCAGCCAGAACCAGCTCATCAGCCAAAACGGTGTTCACCTGGGGCTGGGGCTCGTATGCCAGGTCTGGGGCAGCACACTAGGGCTGCTCCGCCCATGATGGATCTGGTGCCGCCGCCGCTAGAAGGTGAGTCCGTGAAGGTGAGCCGGACCCGCTCACGACGGCGTGGAGCTTTCCTGTTATCATGGAAGCATGCACGCCAGTTCATCAAAGATGCGCCACTGGACCTAGACCTCGACCGCGGACATGGACATGCACCCCCAGAGCGAGCTAGGGCAGCCGATCGCCATCGAAGCGCCCTCACATGCCCAAAAGGCCCGCGAGCAGCCTAGAGTGGAGCCTGAGTGGCGGCACTAGGGATAGCCGATGAGGGCCAACGGTGAATCTCATCCTTTCTCGAGCACCGTGGGCGTCGCGGCGGGATCCCGCCGTCCGGGAGCTCCCTGGAACTCGGAACAAGCGAAATGATCGGAAAAAAATTACTATTAAATAAAGGTTGGAGCCGCATTGATGCTCCTCGGTATCTTATACATTCATGTAGACTTCATCATGCATTTGTTGCACCGGTGGAGGCATCCTCTAAAACACAGTATTTGCCAAACAGCCAGATGGACAACGATTATTATGACTCAGTGACATTAGTGTTACATGCGACAAGTGTTCTCTGTTATTGTGACTGGTGAACAGCGGTAACTTTTGGAACGTGAATCTGGTGATGGCCATGAAAAAGGTTGCAAAAAATGTGCCATGAGACAAGCGACAAGTTTGCGGTCTTGCAGACCCGCCACAAACTTTTGTCCAGGTTGCTTTCATGATGTTTCCTATTCTCGTATGTTTCATTGACTCACTGACTATTTCACTCATCTCTGGCATGATGTGCTAGCATGCTGGCCTCGCATGGGTGTACAGGATAATGATATTTAATTTACAAAAGTGGGACGTGCTGCCTACCCCAGGTGAATTTTCAGCACAATATATATGTAGACGTTCACACAATTTTGGCATTGTTTGGGAAGTTTTTATGTCGTAGGTTTCTAGCACTATTTTACGATCAATATCTTACAGAAAATACGCACTTTGATGTCTCAAAACAATTTGTGGTTTTTAAACTCTTGTTGAAGTTGAATCACTCTTAAGAGAGCATGCATTGGCTGCAAGAGCATTATGAAATGTCTGTGAGTAGCTATTAATAACCTTAGTCATTCGTTGCTTGAAACCAATCTAGAAATGTATTGTAATATTGCTATGCCCTCAGGTGCCATGCATGACTATAAAAATAATGTAACAACATGGAAATGTATTGTAATATTGCTATGCCCTCGTACGAACAATAGTTTGACAATAGGACAAATAAAAGAAAATATACAAGTAGTGTTTACTTTGTCTTCTTTATCCTAAAATCGACTAGTAATTTTGACACAGTTCAATCAGGGAAATTTGTAATATAGTAAGGCAAAGTATTCCTTAACCGTTAGGGATAGACTGACAGGAAAGTTCACCTTGCCTGATAGATAACCATCACGGATTTGTTCCTGCCTAATCTAGCCAAATTGGAAGTGCTTCTCCTTGTATTGTCGAGCTCTCTCTGCGAAGTCCATAGCTTTAATTACTAGTCGAATGTGTTACAATAAACAAGTCTATATTAACAAAAATCATTGTACCACTAGACAAATGTTCCAGTAGACAAGTATAGTGTGTTATAATAAACAACTCTGTAGTGACACAGGCAATTGGAACACAAAAGAAAATGTGTTACTAACAGAGCTACTAACACTTTTTCGAACCTATAGTAACACAAGTTGGTGTTACTGTATCCCTGTGCTGTAGTAGTGATGGAAGATTAGACGTCATTCACTCGTCTTCTTTGCTGTCCCAGTGCCAGCAAAGCTTAGTCAATAATATGCAATTGTTCATATAAGGACGCTGCACTGATAGATGAGCTAACAAAGAACAGTAGAACAATGTCATCAGTCTCAAAAAAAAAAAATGTAGAACAATGCCATCCTAGATTCATGGCTGATGGTTGAGAACTAAAGAACCATGGCCACCATGGATTCGGTTTGAGAGGGAGTGCCACTAGGAAAGGGAAGCCACCGTGTGTCGTCCTATTATACCCAATCTGCAGATAGTGGTCATCTCTGCTGTGCCATATAGAGGTCAGTACTGTTCAATCAAATCGAGAGCGCTGGTACACTTATTATTAGTGGAATGCTACTGAGGTTAGAGCTGCGTTGAGAATGCTACTGAGGTTAGAGCTGCGTTGTTATTGTCTCAAATATGTATCAATTGCAGAGAAAACTGGTCCCTGCAGACCACGAGTACAATTAGGAATAGGTCGTAGTTTTTTTTTAGATAAAGAGGAATAGGTCGTCGGTGTGACAAGTGGATTTATATGTGACCAAGTGCACATCACTCAATATTTATACTAGTCAGACCGGGGCATGAAATTTTGTGTTGTTTGTTCGTGTCTGTCTCTGATTGGTCATGACCACGAATTGAATGGGTATGTCAAGGAGCATAAAGTGTTGGACAGACCAACGCATGCCTCTAATGATATGGTTAACATGCATATATGCTTCCGTGGCAATCGATCAGATCAGTTGGGCATAGGATGCATCAGGATATGCACAGCTGCTACAGCCATCAGACCATGGATTGCAGAAACTACATCTACTTGCAAGCTGGACAAACCATCGACCGTGGCTGCCACCAGGCATCCCTCACACGCGGCCTGCCCCAGCATCGCCCAGCCAGTCCTTTGATAACTAGAGCAGGTGACTCATGGTCAAGTCAAGGGATAAGGCATGAAGCCCAGGCAAGGCCATGACTGGACCGAGGCCATGACTGGACCATGTGTGACATGCTAATTAATTAACCATTCAAGTGGTGAACACCAGATAACATGCTAACTAATTAACCACCCAAGTGGTGAACACCAGATAACCAACAATGGGTGCAGGATAAATGCTCTGCACACTCACAAAAACCCACTATATACAGTTTTGGACTAGATGATCACCATGGTTCTAATTTATCCGATCGAAGAGAAAATTTACTAGCTGTTTGGTGACACGAGTAAACTCAAGTCATTCTTGGATAGAACTAGAAAAGTTTGACTTTTCCGAGAGCATAAAGGAGGTTTTGAATTTACTGGTGTTACAAACGAAGCTTGTTGAGTTCGATCTCCTATATTGTGGTAGTTGGTATGGGTTATGAGATAGTAATTGTGTCGTTTCACATGCATCATCTACAAATAACAGTCATGCCCTTGCCTTCCCTCATGAGCTTTACTTATACCATTCATGTTCACAACTTCATCTTATCTCATGAGTCATAATCACAACAAACCTATGCACATTTCATGGTCCATGTGTCAAGTCTGGCCAAGAAGATCACTAGAGATGCATTTCTCTCTCTCTCTCTCTCCTTACATAACCATGAGCACTATCAAAATTGTTTGTTGGGATAGGGAGGCACCAGGATATTCCAAAGTGCAGAGGTGATGAGTGTGACTTGTGTGGATGACTTTGGTAGGGCTGATATGCAAAGACTGCTGAACTTCATAGCCACACTTATAAAAATATGCTTTGTTAGATAACACAGTTGGAGGAAAAGACGGAGAGGAACCCGGCAGTTGCGATTTTGTGCCCAGCAGTCCCCATCAGTGCATTGTTGTGGGGGTGGGGCAGGGGATGAGATGAACATTGGATTGAAGGTGAACTTAAAACACCTAAAAGTTATATCAACCGAACAATACATTACGTGGCTCTATGGTGCAAAATTTTCCATTACTTAGATCGCTTCCCTCAATGAAACTCCCATCTGAGTGTTGAGCTCGACTTGGCTACCTTTCCGCTTTTGTATCAGGGCTTCAGAATCTCACAGCACCCTCCACTTCGATCCATAAAATTGGATGGACTTGGACCGGGGTGAGAGCACCATCGCCAAAAGATGATCAATGACACAACTACTCTATTCCTCTTTTGCCCTTTCTTCTAGATTATATGTTATTCTCTAGATTGATCAACATAGTATGGCATGGTTTGGCATTTTGGATCTAAACATTGAGAAATACAACCACACAGTTGCATATGGGTTCAAGTGTTCCCTGCAATTCAAAATGCTTTGGGCTAGTCACCCGTTTCCAAGCCATCAAATCTACATGTGGCGTGTCAACCATGAACGAACCATTGAAGGATGAAGGCAAGGCAAATAACTAAGTTAAACGTCTATCATTGTTTGTATGTCAGAATTAACTCAAACCTGCTAAAAGCATCCTAGTATTTATGTGACGTGGCATGGGGTAAAACTAATGACGCATATAAACCTGCTATTAACTATGGTAACCTCTTGTGCTTACATAATATACTTTATATTAAGCCTCGTCGAGTCTTGGGTGAGTTGATTCACCAAAAAATACTTTATAATTTTGGTAAAAATGACTATTTTATTTCAAGATGGATTGAGGAGTTAGGATAAAAACAGATCATGTTGCAGAGATGATATTTAATTTGTTTTCCGCACACCAGAATAACTAGCAACTCTCACATGCCAAGCTGCCATGCACCATTTATGCGTGCATGCACACACTCTATTTTATTTTCCATCATTACTTATTTATTCTCTCCAGCTCTCCCTAGTTGTTGCCATCTTCATTTCTACTTTAGATTGGTACGTATAGAGTCATTTTGAGCCCAATAGTATGTGTGTATGGCGATCCATAAAAATAGATCACAAAGGAGAGACTACCGCATGTTTGTATAATGTAATCTTACAGTTGAGATGCATGCTTCCGTGGTGCGGCAATCGATCGGATCAGTTTGGAATGGGATGCATTGGGACACGCACAGCTTCGACAAATATCACATCATGGATTGCAGGAAGTACATTAATCTACAAGCTAGGAAACATCGGTGCACCGTCGACTCCAGCCGCCACGAGGGGTATCTCTTCTTCCCTGCTTCAGACGTACAAAGCAAATTAAGCAGCGGCAGACCTTGGCCAATCAGACGCTGTCCATCTGAAGTTTCATGTGGCTATTTAGGCCCAAATGATGTGTGGTAGCTTATTGCCATATCTGCGGTCTACATCAAGCATCCGGGTTGGTTGGGCCGCAAAAAAAAATGAAAAAATACTATTTTTTTTCAGCCTGAGCGTGACCAGACACCAAAACACATTTTTTTTTTTTTTTTTTTTTTTTTTAGAACAAAAACAAACAAAACAAAAACAAGACCAGATCGAAGGCCCCCATTAAGCTCCCCTAGGGCGACTTCGGGCGAACCCTCCGCCGCCGCCGCCCGCCCTCCCTCCCCCCTCCTCCGCCCGCCCCTCGCCGCTGCCCGAGGGGTCGCCGGGCCCCCAGCGACCCTCCCGGTGGCGGCGGCGGCGAGGCCCTTTGCAGCCCCAGCGCCTCCTTCCCCGGCCCTCTGCCGTCCTCCTCCACCCCCTTCACGTTCGTGGTCGGCCGCCCGGCAAACTCGTCTTGTGGCCGCGGATCCATGGCCCCCAGGCGCGGATCCGATCTCCCCATGGCGCGGATCGGCGCGTGAATGGGTGCTGCTCGTCCCGAGCCCTTCTTCCCCGGCGGCCTGGCTACCCCATGGCAGCGGTGTGCTCGAGCCCCGCGGCGGCCCTCCTTTGGCGGCGGCGGCGTGGCCCCTGCAGCCCCGGCGCCCCCTCCCTCGGCCTTCCTCGTCCTCCTCCATCCTCTCCCTCTTCGTGGTCGGCCGTCGGCGGCAACGTGTATGGGTGCTGCTCGCCCCCGCCCGGTGCTCCGGCTGCGGTGCTCCGGGCGCTCCTTCCCTTGCCACCCCGGCGGCGGGTGGCCTCGTGTGGGTCATTGAAGAAGCACCCGAGGATCCTCGGCGACCTTCCGGCTGTGCTACTCGTTGCGGGTGCGGCGCTCTTTGTGCGATGCGAGGTTGCGGCGTGGGTTACGTGCCGGTTGGTGTTGCCCGCCCGGGCGTTCGGCTGAATGTCATTGGCAAGCCCCCGCCTCCGTCGTCGCGGGCGAGACCGCGTGGCTCCGCGGCGTGTGGCGGCCCCGGCGGCTGTCGGTCGCGGCGCCTCCGTCGTCAGCGGGCGAGACCCGGCGTGGCTCCGCGGCGTGTGGCGGCGACCGGGGGCTGTCGGTCGGCGCCTCCGTCGTCGTGGGGCGAGACCCAGCGCGGCTCCACGGCGTGTGGTGGCGGCCGGCGCTGTCGGTCGCGGCGCCTCCGTCGTCGCGGGCGGCGGACCGGCGCGACTCCGCGACGTGTGGCGGCGGCGGCGGTGTCGGTCTTGCGCCTCCGGTCGTCGTCGAGGGCGAGACCGCGGCGGCTCCGCGGCGCGTGTGGCGGCGGCGCTATCGGTCGCGGCGCCTCCGTCGTCGCGGGCGAGACCGCGCGGCTCCGCGGCGTGTGGCGGCGGCCGGACAGGGGCGCCTCCAGTGGTGGCGCGACAACCTCACCGGTGTCTTGGTGGCATGCGACGACCTCGCCCGGGCAGCGGCGGCTTCGATGTGGCCTCCACCTTGGGTTACGGGGCGCTTAGCCCGGATTACTGCTGGGCCGATGGCGATAATCTCCTTCTTGAAGGCGTCAGCGAAGAACCTCCTGTGTTGCTCCTGCTCCGACCACTCCGCACAACTCCTTGGATACAAGACTCGGGCGAAAGCTTTCGCCAAGCTCTTTTACTGCTTGGCCGGCGATGGTGGCGCTTTCCGTCATCCACCTCCCTGGAGGCATCGTTGAAGAAGTCTATGTGTTACGGCGTTGTAATTTTCTTTCTTTCTTGTGTTTGTGTGATGTTGTATGGTTTTAGTCGGTTTTCCATGATTAACCGGACGAAGGGTTTCCTCCGTTCCCTAAAAAGCGAGACTTTTTTTTTTTTTTGAAACAAGTAGGTGGGGAAGCTCTCCCCGAATTAGCTTTCAAAAAAAAAAACATTTTTTTGCCATTCTCACCTGACATTTATGTTGTATCACGCGCAGGATTAGACTATTTCTTACATTTTTTTTGTGTTCCGATCCATTCAAGTTTAGAATTTTTTTTTTAGAATTTTTTTAACACAAGTCCAACTTGACATTATTCTTTTCGGGGAGTCCAACTTGACATTATAGCCAACTTATGATCAGAGTCCGTTGGATTGTTGATGGCTTCTTGAAAATCCTTCCTCCATTCTCCAGCTGGTCAGCGGCTAGGGTGACCTTCTCTTCGTCGGTGGCCCTAACTGCATTTAATTTCTTCGTGGCGGTGCGCAACGAATCGTCGGCTCATAAAGGATCATCTTCCACACTATCGAATGCTGGTGGATGAAGTGTCATGAATGCCGCTATTTTCCATGCCTTTTGTGATTATCCTGTCTTCTGGCAAGATTTTCCAACAGTCTGGTTGATCAATCGATCCATTACTTCCACTAAACTGTTGGCGGGGGTGATGGAGGTGCCTCTCCTTCAATTGGATTCTTTTTACATTCTGCTCAACTTCTTCTTCCTTGCGTTCTAGTGGAACTTCTTCTCCAACATTATAACCATGCGGCCTTTGATTTTTGTTTCCGTGATTTCCTCAATTTTGCCTACCTCTCTGTGGTTCATTGCAATCCTCATTTTTACGAGCTTCACTATGGGCGGCCCTATAATGGCGTTCACGGATCCTATCGGACCTTCTTTCCATCTATTGCCTAGGAAGAGCAATGATTGCAATTAGACAATGCAGAAACTTTGACCAATATGGATGAAATTTGTTTTAACGTGTCCCTGCAATTGTGAATTTAGACTATTTGGGATTTTGTTGGATGCTGAATTTTCTAAGTATTATCAAATTGTTTGGAAGTAGCGTTTGGAGATTAGTTACATGAAAATATATTTAACAATTTTTTAAGAAATCCCTGCCAGAAAAGCCAACATCCAAACACTTATAGGTATGTTTTGCAACGTTTCTTTCACAGGAACCATGACAGAAAAACCCAACCGAAGGGCAATGGGGTGCAGTCATGGCTCTATAGTTTTCAAAAGTGTTTTATTGAATTAAAAAATATTTTTTCAGATGATTCAAACCTTCACATGCGTGCTGATCGAAATTAGTTAGCTTGGAGCCAATTGAAGTTATATGAGATAGTTAAAAAAAAAAAAAGATACCAATGTGATGTCAGCTACATATGCCACTAGCTAGGTGCCTATGCACCACTGGTGCTCGAGCAAAGTATGAAGCTAGCCGACCCAGCAGGATAAACTGCTTAGCTGGATGTGTTGGTGGACTGGTCCATCGTACTTCAAACGTCATCACACTAATCCTTGAAGAGGTGCCAGAGTTGAAGATCCGTGACCAGAACCATTTCCAGATGTCTCGCACTCCAATGCCCATGCTGCTGATAGCTGCTTCCTCCAAGCTACATGGACATGACAAGCACAATACATGGATGGTGCATGCATGGCCACATGACTTTGACATAGATCTACCTGCCCTGTTACGCGGCCACCCTGATTGAGAGGTGCTATGTCTAACAAAGCTATATATGAGCGATGTGATGTGCCAGCTAATAAGAAGGAAGTGCAAGGCCCCCCACATGCACATTCTTAGTAAATTGCTTGGTAGGTTTGACATGTACATGGAAGCAGGCTCAAGCAATAATAGAATATAAGAGACGGTAGGTTCAAAAAAGGGATTATTATAACAAAGGATAATCTAGCAGGAAAGAATTGGAATGGTAGTAAAGTTTGTTATTTTTTTGTAATAAACTTGAAGTTATCCAACCTTTTTTTGTCACGAATCTTTATGAAGAAATTATGATATAGTGTCCTAGCGTAGTATGATATGAAAATGCTTAATGAGGCAAACCGCCCACATTATGGATGACTGAACTGTGGAAGGAAGATGAATCAATTGCTACCTACACACAAAACAACATGCCCTAAATGTCCTCGTAGCAAATAGATTATGGCATGAGGCTCTGCATTGAACATATGATTCTATTATAATAGCACTGAGCCTGCCTAACTTAAGATGCTTCCAACGTGTAGACAGGTACACTGTGTTACGAACCTTGACTACCAATCACTGTTCTAAGGGTAACTTGATACAATTTATAGAGAGTTTGGATCGAATTTAGACAGGGAAATATCAGGGATCAGAGGCAGGCAGGATGAACAGCAGGAGGAAGGGCTCTAGACGGAAGAAGATGACGGATTCCATTGAAAATCTGTTGAGCATAGGATTTTTTTTTTTTTAGAAAAGGGAATATATATTAATATCCCGACCTCTGCATCAATCGACGCATATAGCTAAACCTTATTACAAAAATGGCACTGCCAACCAAGCAATCTCAAACACAAAGTTCTGATTGAAAACAAAAAGGATGAGACATGCAAAAACTTGCTAGCAGATTTGCCAAGATTTTGGTTATTATTTTTTGCACACTATTGATTAGACTGATCGTCATGTAGTATCTAAAGTTGTGGCTGCCACCTGGTTCTTTTGATAGAACGACTATGTTTCGCTCCGTTCATCAAATTTAGCTTTGCTGCTCTATGTGAATGGAAACTAAGGATCGCCTATTTATGGCCATCTTTTATATTCATCCAGCATTTTTTTTTTAAAAAAAAAACAATGAAACCGTCATGTCTGTGAGATTTTTTCTGCCAGCATAACCTTGATTACGGAAGTTATCTCCTCTTGTGTGAATGGAGTGTCTAAATCATCCAAATTGTGGCGGTTATACCTAGCTCGTCCCAATTGATAGCACTCGTTCTTGTGTCCTGGGATCCCAAGACCCGTGAGAAGTGCGTGTGTATCAAATTAGCATCTTCTCTTCTTCTAAAACCATAGTTCTGGGCTGGTGGTTAAGGCCGGAATGTACATTTTGCTTTCTCCTTGCATTAGCATATAGATGGTTGAATTTTGTGTTTGTATCTCCTTTATTTTTCGATCCATGTTGTTCTCGAGTGCTGACATGGCGGATTTAGTTTCCCACGTTTTCACCACTACCAACCTGCATCATCCATTGGTTCCGATCTGACCTCTGTTCGAGGTTCGTTATGTCTCTCTTCATGGCCATATATATGCATAATACATGTGTTGCATTGGGGTGACGATGATGGTGGCAAAAAAATTGAAGGATTCCACGAAGGACTGGAGGTACTGTCTGTTTGAGTGTTGATTACACTCGTCAGACATCAGATAGTTGATGTGTGTACAAGCTGTTGGTTGTTATGAATCTGCAGCATCGATAACCTGTGCTAGAACAGTGGTTTTTTATTTGGTTCTTCTTGCCTTGACGGCTCATTTACTTGTTATATAATATGCATGCTGAAAGTACTGGTTCATATGCACTAATTTGAACCTAGTACTATGTATTATCATCTCATGTGACACAGATGTTAATTTGATTTTTTAAGACTAGATAAACCCGTAGATGCATGCTGTTGGGGTACTGAATCTGCACCATCACCATCACCTGAGATAAGCTGCTCATTTTTGTAATAATCTTACGTCCACGGATACAATCACACAGAACGTACGTACGTGCAGCCACCTGCCATAAACGTCCATGGTCTCGTCCGATTGGTGTGATCCTGGTGCCATCCGGTGACAACGCTCAGACTGAGCTTCGACGCCTGGCGGCACCGCCACCCATCGTCTTGTGGACGAGTCGTGCCCACATGCCGTAACACTACCGTCTTTATTTACTTCGATCAAGGCCCTAGGACAGCAATTGCTCTAGGCTGCACCGCTGCAGGAGCATATCTCTGTCCATATTTATTGAATCGTCAAGTATGATGCTCTGGTTCCATGTTTCTTTTAGGAATTTAGGCAAATTGTTTGTGAAGCAGGCTATTTGACAAGTGGGGCCGCACCAACATTTGAGTAGTAGTATAAAACAGGGAACACAAACTGCATCATACAAAAACCAAGCACACGCTACTTCTTTGTCCTCGAGTTCATGCTCACTCCACCTCTCACTTGGTGTAAACCACGCTCTAGTTCTTCAATTGTTCCCATGTCTCTCACCACAATTATGAACCGTTTGACAGAAACGGGCTGCATAGTATGCAACTTGTGAAGGACCGAAACGGCGACCGGAGGGGGTGAATGGGAGCCTCGATTTTCCTTTTCAATTTCGGGTCATCGGCTCAACCCTCCAACCTCAAAAGCAAACTCAAATGAGAGATGAGTAACACACGTGCTAACTGGTAGCAAGGTGTCACGAACAAAGAGAGCACTGAGATGTCCACGACCCAAAAGATCGGGTGGATGTTCCCTAGAAACACAGCGGGACACCTCAAAAAGTCACACACGACCGAGGAGCGCAAAGATCAAACCAGAGGAGAGAAAATGAGCAACCCGACTTCTATAGAGAAAAATCGAGTTCTCAAATCTAAAATACAAACGCCAACTCGTGGCGAGTACCTAGATAAAATCCTCGGCACGATAGAAAATCAACGCAAAAACCGGTTCTCAAATCGGAGCTCAGTCGATCAAATTTCGGACAAAAGAAAATGATCGGAAATTCAACTGAACATGTGATAAATTGCCTTGCTAGACTTGACGCTAAGAGCAGAACACCTAAACTTTAATTACCTGGCCTCATGAGCTAGCACACGGGGAAACAGCCAACTTGGAAACCGTGAATACCAAGATTAATTTGATGAAAATAAATTCCAAAGAATAAAGCGTGAGGCAAAACACGGAAGCAAGCTAAAGCTTCTGATCAATCAGAAATAAGTGCTAGACTAGAAACTCACGTACAGCAAGGAAATGTTGTTCTTCAACCTACACTTGAAAACCACGATCAGAGAAACAAGACAACTGCTACTCTCCTAGGCACTGAGCACAAGACTGGAACAGCAGGGTAAAGAAATTGTGTACAGAGAGAGAAAAACTGTTGAGACATTTCAACAAACAGCTTGCGGGCGTAGGAAAAAAGCAACTAGGATGAGATCATCAGATGCTACGATTTCGCACAAACTCATCCAATCCAGCTACCTGCACAAGAAGCAATTTGAGTGGCTCGATGGCCAACTCCTCATCACAGAATAAAAAATGACCTTTTCTTGTTGGTGTGAGGAACCGAGCTCGAGCTTGAAGTCTAGGTGGTCGACGTGACTTGCTTGCAGCTGCTGCTGTCGAGTTGCTCTGCTGCCGTACGCCTACCCGCTCGATCTGCTCGGGATCCAAGGGAGCTGCTCGCTCTTGGCCATAGCACGCAGCAGTGCGTTGCTGGCCGAGCCCGGCGTGCTTGGTTCGATGCCTGCTGATGGCCGGCCCCCTTGATGTAGAGCTACTGCTTGACTGCCTGCTGTGCTCAAGAAACAAAGGTCGCTGGCCTGCGCAAACCACAAAACCGAAGAACAGAGAAGAGCACACGAGATCCAGAAATTCAACAAAAATCAAGGCAAAGGGAGAGGGATCGATCCAAAAGCCGGAGGGGGCAAAGGGAGGTTTGGGGCTCCCCTTCCCCAACGAAAATCACCACAAAATCTTCACAAATTTGTTCTTGGACCTCTAAACAAGAACCTAAAAATTGGGGGAAAATAAAAACGAAAAATAAGAGAGGCAAAGAGGGGAGGATGGCTGCCATCCTCTATATATGGTCCTTATTTCTCATCCCTATTTTGCCCTCCGATACATATAGGAAACCAAACCACTAACCCTACGGCTATTTTGGTCGACTCGGGTAATTTGTCGATCCGGCGGCCACCGCGCCTCCTCATCGCAGCCTTGCTCCGCGCAATCTCCCGAGATGCCGCCACGCCGCGCCGTCCTTCCGTCCACGGGCGTCCACCCGGGTTTTTGAGGCCCAAACCCCGTGAAACCCGCCGATGGTTTTGAGGCCCAAACCACCAAACCCGCTCCCCGTGGTTTTGAGGCCCAAACCACGAAACCCAGCGCCGATGGTTTTGAGGGCAAACCACCAAACCTCCTCGACCGCGTGTCATCGCCGTCTTGACCGCCCGAGTCGCCAAGTCATCCGAGCTCCCCGCTCTGCGCACGCTTCGCCCGTCTTGACCCGATCGACCGCGGTCCCATACACGCCCTCTTGCATCCGTCGATGTCCCGGATGTCGACCACCATGGCTAGCCACCCGGCGATCCGGTCCCTCGGTCCAAGCCTCACGTCCGTCCTTCACCTCCAGCGGTCCATCGGCCCGGCACGTCCTCCTTGGCCCCTTCACCTCGCCGTCGGCTACCATCTCCGAGCTCCACACCTGCACAACACGAACCAAGAGATACGTCTTCGACACACTCCGTATGCCGGTGAACATAGCGAAGCATAAAAAGATAAATGAAAAATAGAATTAAAATGTTGACTGTTGACAATCACTCAATCACAAAACTAAACACATGTGACCTAAATCAACCATGTGTTACTTAACTTGCTTCAGTGCAGCTAGATCCAATGAAACCTTTGTTAGGCATGGGAAGTAATAGGAGCTCTTGGACAACTTGGGTCGTTGTGGCAGGTTTTCTCTTCTAAGCATTGGCTAATTAGATGTTTCGATAGATCAGCACATTTAAGTTCAGCAGGGATCAGAATGGAGGATTAGCTAGGCGGTTGTCGAGGAAACCGCCAAATGAACTTCTCTTGAAACTAGAGTGTCCGCGAGGCCATGTCTTTGCCACCCAGCACAGAGCTCGCAGCCGATGTCGTCTACAGTCAAAGGGAACCACATCGCACACGAAGAAGAAGAAGAAGAAGAAGAAGAAGGACCTAGGCCGTGACACAGCAATGGACTGGGAATGTAGGTCGAGTTCCAGTTCGATCTTGCGTGAATGGACTCAACTAGTCAAAGAGAGGCATGGAAACTTTCCATTTGGTTCTTATAATTATGGAATCATCAGAAAGATTACTGGTTCTTACCTGCACGCACCAAGGAAAAATAATAATAATGTTATATAATGAAAAGTAGGACAGGTAGGGTGTATGGACCAACCATTATGAGAAGCACGGTACCTATATAGAAAGGGGAAGGCGTCCAGCGACCAGCTGCATCGAGCAAATTCCTTGCACTCCCAACAAGCTAGCCCTGTTAGCTGGGACAGAACAAATACGATACCCACGAATCATTCATGCATGGGAAGCAGCAGGACATTTTGGACTAGGAGAGTGGTTGTGAGAGGATGTGCGAAATGGTTTGCTAGCCTCTGCCCTTGTATGGAACAACTATCTTCGTCCTCTGTTAGAAATGCATATGGACAGTGTTGTTTTTCATCCTACAGCTCTGACCGCTGACTGCATGATGACAAGAAAAATGATGGTTACACCACGGCCGGAGCTCTGCCGTTTTTCCTCTCAACTACTCCATGGCTCAGGATTGAGAGCTATTTCTTGTGTTTCAATTTCATGGTGTAATCTGCTATTTTTGTATCTTTTGTTCTCTGGATTGGTTTCTTGTTCGGTGTTGTTATTGGAACATTTTGCTTTTCATGCTGAGAGGTTTAATTTGCTGCATCACAGACATGCATACTGTCTGCTGCAAGGTGGTACGTAGCTCGACCTTCACATCTGTGTCGTCCTCCTCTAGTGCTTCATATTAAAACAACATGGGCATGAAACCAATCGAAGATGTGGCGATTGACGGCCTTGCAAAGGTAGGGAAAAAAATCAGCAGAGAGCTTAGTGAAATTGAGAGCTCTGTGTGCGAAGAAAACTGAATCCATAACCTTTTTTCATAGGTTCATTTCTGAATGACGGGAAACGTGCAATTTATATGTCGAGAAAGCCTGTCTACTTGGACTTAATTGGGCACCTTGTGTGGAAGAAACTCGGAAGCCTCATAACAATGACGTTCACCAAAATTACTTGTGACTATCAAGATTTTTTTTAGAACACAGAATATAGCTTCTACATCGACCCGATGCATATAGCTATTGCTTATTGCACCACAACACTTCAAACCTACGCAAACTTAAACACAATGCACACACAACGAAGTTTTGGGACCTAGTTGCCTCATCAAAAGATAAAAGTCTTACACACATCGTCAAGCCACCAGACAGAACACCTCTCGCGCGAAACCTGCCACCAAAATGCTAGACCATCGCCGCCATATCACACAGGTAATCCCAACTATGCGCCACAACCTTCCACGGCTTCCTGCTTGCCAATTTCGAGGGTGCCTCCCATGCCGGCCTTATCGCCATGTGGTCCACTGCCAATAGATGCTAATAATGTTGCATTAAGTGGTCTCAATGCACATAAAAGCTGGATTCATAAAAAGATGTGGTCGTCACATATCACCCCCATTTAGTGTGTCTGTCCATGATTATTGGTCACGTATGGGTTTCTTTTGGCCAAGCATGCTGCGTTGTATAACAACAAGCAGCCTGGAGCCTGCCACAGACAATTTCAACAGGGAGCCATACATAGGCATAGATATCACTACGGAACCTGCCGATTTCCGTGAGGCCTTCCGCACCGGGAAAGCCCGTTTTCATCACGGGGAAAGCCTATCCCGGCGGTAAATCACGGGATAGCCGTGGCCGGGAACGAAATCGGCGGAAATTGCCCTTTCCGTGAACACGCAGTCATACCCACGGGATATCCTTTCCGTGATCCCATTTAGCACCGCGGGGATATACTTAACGGGGGGGTTTGGCACCGTCAGCGGGGGAGGGTAAAACCCGTTATGGCCTCGTGGCCTGTGGCATGAAACGGCGTTTTTGAGGTATCCCGTGGCGTAGCGGTGCAGCTCACGGGATATCCTCTCCCTTTCCCGTGTGTCAATGTCGTTCACGGAAATCTTTGGTCAATTTCCCGTGGCGATTGCCACTCACGGGGGGAAATATTTGGTCAATTTCCGTGTGTGTGGCTCATGGGAAATTGACCTTTTTTTTTTTTTTTTTTTTGCACATTGTTGGCACATAAAATATATATATACATACACAGATTTCATAATATCCATAATACCACATATATGGCTCGATAAATCCATAATACCACATATATATTACATCATATCCAACAAAGTCACAAGTTCAACCACATGTCCAATAGTGCAACCACAAGTTCACAAACTCACATAAAATCCAAGTTCACAAGTTCAAGTGCACAAGTTTTGAACCTAAATCATGACAAATTCTGACCCGCGCCTCCAACCTTCCGCCCGCGTTCCCAAGCGTCCCTATTGAGATTGGTTCGGAGTTGGGTTCGAGGCATGAGAATTTTTCCTGCACGTAGGCAAAGATAAATAGTTAGAAATTTGTGAGACAAAATTGAAGGTAGAATCTATTAACTTGAAAAAAAAGAAGAGAAATAGTTAGAAATTTCGCAGCACCTCCCCTCAGCACGGGAGGGCTTTCCAACCTGCAAGAAAACAACGGCTCGATGGCCGAGAACCACATGTCCACGTGCATATCTCATGGTGCATTCAAAACTCGGATCATATCCATTCACATTCATATATGCATATTTCGAGTTACGGAGACAAACTCACGGGAGAGGCTCCATGCGGTGGAGGGAAGATCGGCGGTGACCGTAGACGGGCGGTGGGGGGACGGCGATGCGGGGGCGAAGACGGGCGGTGGCGGGAAAGGCGATCTCCGGTGGCGGTGCACACCAACCCGGCCACCAACGCTACTGGAGGTACGCCATGAGAGCTTCCATGCTCTTACGGTGTTTGCTGCTCGGCCCTCTCTTGCTCCGCTCGAGCCCTCTCTTGCTCCGCCCAGAGCCCTTGCCCGCTCCCTCTCCTCGGCCTCCTCCCGTCGCTTCCTCTCTTCCTCTATCTCGGCCTATTTCAACACAAAGTTAGAACACGGAGAAATAGTATTCAACGATAAATGAACATTAATTAAAAATAAATAAACACGAAGTCTGAGGCCGTAGCACGGTAAGTGGTTGGCGCTCGCGTATCACCGGGCCCCGGCGTGTTCGGGCTCGGATAGCTTCTTTGTGTTGTGAGGGTTGATAGCGCTATCACCCAAATAGTACCGCCCGTGCTTCTTGCCTCCTCCGGCGATCATGGCGATGTCCCCCTCAATGTAATGGCCGCGGGGGATCGAAGCTTTCTCCATACTTGCTCCCTCGCCGCCGGTGTACCTCACCCGATCTTCTCGTAGGCGGTCGGGTTGGTGTAGGCTTCGGGCCCGACCTCGGGGTTGAAGGCGACCGCGGGATCTTTATACCTGCCCGTGTGGGAGTTAGCAAAGGCCTCGGCGTCTGATTGGCGTGCCATGTGTGCTGCTCTCTGTGTGAGAAAAAAAAAAAGTAGCTAGAATGGTAAGAAAGTATTGAGTTGCACATCATAAAATAGGAATTGGATAACACTTACATATCTAGCTTGGTAGGTAGCGAGATTAAGGTTGCCTTGATGGTGTGGTACACCCGGCATCATGGCACGCCGGTCCCGTAGTCGTTGCGGGGGGCGTCCCGAAAAGTCTGTATCGACCCACATGTCCACCGGCTCCCAAAGAACGCCTATGCACCAAGCACCACTCGGAATCACCTACAAGACACCAAGTATAACCGCAGTTATAAAAATCACATTAAGCATAATTAAACTTAGTATGAGCATTCAATATTTACCTCCATGTATTGTTCTTTGGTCGGATTCAGCGTTTTCCATTCATGCTTATCGAGCCTTCTTTTCTCCTTTAACGGCGTACCACGTCCCGCGGCGGCGTGCCTCGTTACCACATGTGCGCCACATGCTTGAAACGGCGTTTAGAGCCACTTCCTCGCCTCGGCCTCGTATCCCTCCTCGCACTTGAAGTATTTCGCACATAGAAGCAATGTAATAAGTCATTATTTCTAACATTAGAATTTGGGCGATGTATTTGTATGCGGTCGCGACATAGACTTACCAAAACTCTTTGACCACACGAACAGCCTTGTTAGCATATTTAATGCCATCGTCATCATAGTTGTCTAGAAATTCCAGCGTCTTGGTGGAGCGGCGTGGCAAACATACTCTTCTCCGTCGATTTTAATAAGGCCAGGGTAGTGCTTCCTCACCAGAACACCAAGAATGCTGGCGGGCTGGCGTCCTTGAACCGAGTTCGCGGTGACAACAAAACCCCTGCCCAAATGATCAAGAATAACTATTAGTTCCTATTACGATTTTGAAACCTGAAAAATAAGAAAGTAGTGCTAAAGTGTAAAGTAAATTACCTTGGCTGTGTGTTGGTCTTATGGTGGGTTTACGCTCCTCACGAGGTTGTCGATCCGGGAGTGCGGAGGGGCCTCGCAAGTAGACACGCCTCGACGGAGGAAGAGGAACCCCTCCCGTACTACGGCTGGTCCCCTCCTCGTGGTGCGGCGCCCGGCGGTCAGCGTGGTGCGGCGCCCGGCGGTCCAAGCGTGGTGCGGCGCCGAGAGGTCCTTGTCCTCGCCTCGCCTCCGCCTCCTCCTCCTCCTCCTCCTCCTGCACCACTGGTGGTGGCGGCGGTGGTCGGGTGCACGACGCCTTTTGCCCGCCCTACCGTGGCGGTGGTGTGCGGCTCGGCGCCTCCCCCCGTCCCGCCCTTGCCCTAGCGAGGCTACACTCCGAACCTCCCGGTCATTCTCTTGAATACATTCGCTCGAGGCATCTTTTGAATGACCTGCAAATACATATAGATAATTAGTAAAAATGCAAAATTAAATAGAACGTAATTATGAAGAGATTGAAAACCAATAATCGAGAACATAATTATTAAGAGATGCATAGTATTACATGTATTAGAAATAATCCTCATCCCCTGTCCCGCGATTTTCGCCTTTGTCGGATCATAATCCTCATGATCACTATCATCCATGTCTACGTCTTCCAACATATGAAGATTGGCGGGGATCCATGGGAGGAGGAACGGCGTCAACACCGCATTTGTCCTTAAGTAATTTTTCAAAATAATCGTAAGTCCTTCGCATCTCGAACCTCCTCGTCCTCCTCATCATCAACAACACTTTCATTGTCTACTTCCATTTCGTTGGGCCGGTTATTTCTATCACAAATTTACCTTGTAGCCCATCTTCTTGGAAGAACTCTCCCTCATATGTGTTTGCATTAAAATGGTAATCGTCCCTGTTTGGGACAGGTAGTCTACCGTGTGGCAATACCTTCTGCACAACATCCCAACCCTTAAGCCGCTCATCGTCTTTGGCAACACCATGGGAGATAATAAACTTGTGTGGCATGTTGAGCCACGATGTAGACATCATCTCCGGCCATCTGGGAGTCTTGTCGAACTGAACAATCCCAAGTTGTTCGAGGTCCGAATTTGTCATTTCAGGGATCGAACCAATGGCACTTAAACACGGCGGGGAGCAAGCCGTTTAGAGCCGGGGAAATGGAGCTCGTATATTTCTTCAATTCTTCCATAATAACCTTTAGTGCTAGTTCCATCATCACCTTTAGTGAAAACTCCGGTATTTGTGGTTCTTCGGTTTGGTCGATTCTGCTCATAGCTCGTTGTATGGTAGCGATATCCATTCACATCATAACCGGTAAATGACCTAACCCTGGTCTCAAAGCCATTGGCAACCTTGTATGAGCTCGGGATGCATACCCGATCGGTCTGCGCACTGCAAGCTCAAGCGGGATAAATAAAATGAGACAGGTTCGTTAGCATATCAAACGAGGCGTTATTTAACACGCAATTAGACAAGTTACACGGCGTTTGAACCAACTAATGAAATATGGTTTTCCATTGCCCGGCACCACGCTCTAGCGGGCGTCAATTCATGTGCCGCTTCGGGCGTTAGTTGGCGCCCGATATTGCCTTTGAAATTTCCTATACCATCGAGAGACAAAAGGGTTGGATCGCGGGATATTAAGTACTACAAGACAAGTTGGTTGTACGCTTAGAGTTGTGACTTCATCATGCGTAAGGAAGCACTTCGTCCAGGTTGAAAAGTATATAATTCATTATACTGATCCACTCTCGATTTGTCAAGATCTTTATTTTTGAACCACTTGCACGTCCTAGTTCTCCTTGAAAAAGGCTGAGGGTTGATTCATTTTCATCAGCATTGTAACGAGGGGTGGATAATGCGAGCTAGGAAGGTTGTCACCATAGTATTTTGATGTGAAGTCGACACCTCCTGCCCGAACCTTTTCTTCTCGCGATGGAACCCTCAATCTTACACTTATTTTTCAAAATCGGCCCGAACATGCTTCGAACTCTCTCAACAAAGATAGCACCAACGAAAACTATGCGGGGGCCACCCACCCTTGCCTCGTATGGAAGGTGCAAAATCAAATGCACCATCGAGCGAAAAAGAAGCCCGGCGGAAATATCTTCTCCAACTTACGGACCAATACAGGTGCCACTTTTTCCATTTCTTCTAGTGTGGTCCGAGATAACTCTTTAGCACAAAGTCTGCCGGAAGAAATTGCTCAACTCTGCCATCACATGCCGGACATGATCGGGGACATAGCCTCGAAGCATCACTGGAAGAAGCCGCTCCATCCATATGTGGTAGTCATGACTCTTGAGCCCATTGATTCGCATAGTAGATAAGTTCACTCCCCTCCTCAGATTTGCTGCATACCCATCGGGGAACATTAATTTCGAAACCATTGCGGTACTTCCCTCCTTTGGGGCCCGCTCAACACGTAATCGGCCTTAGGTTTTTCCATCTCTTGCCATTGCTAGGAGGCTTCATTTTCTTGCTTCGGCCTCTGTCACACAACTCTGCCGGATCAATTCTAGCCTTAACGTTGTCCTTTGACTTGCTAGTTTCTATGAATGTTCCAAAAAATACTCGGCGATGTTCTTTTCGGTATGCATTAAATCAAGGTTATGTGGAAGAAGAAGGTCATCATAATAGGGGAGCCTCTCTAATCCTGACTTGTGAGTCCATGCATGATGCTCGCCATAACCCACAAAGACACCATTTTCATCAGCCACAAGGGAATCCACTTGAGCGTGTACCTCGGCCAGATGTCATCATCCTCGGCTCGGGTCCATAACTTGGAGACCTTTCGTAAAGTTCTTCTTGTCTAGCCCGAAAGCATGGTCGGGGGCGAGAACTGCCGATGCTTGTCGAACGCAGAATACTTGCCACCCTTCTTCAACCAGGTGAACCTCACGGCCGCCTTGCATACTTTGGGCAAGGGAACTTGCCGTGCACACACCAGCCCGCAGTAATATCCCATAAGCCAAAGAAATCATGCGGGGGAGTAGTGGTACCACACGCATATCCCGAAATTTCTCTTCAAAGCTCGGTCGTGCGTCCTAAACCCTAAACCCCCAAAGATCGTCAACATGTCGGTGAAGCCGTCTCGACTAATATTGCATCGGGCCTTCAAGTCCATAAGGCGTGAAATGGCATCTAGTTTGGAGACCTCACAATAGTCGTGAAGGGGTTTTACGTGCGCCGCAACATGGTATAATAGGCCTTTGCGGTTTCTTCTGGCTCCTCCTCCCCCTCATCCCCAAGTCCTTGCTCAAAGTTACCGGCATGAAAGTCATCTATCATGTCTCCTATCCCGCATCGAAAGCAAGATCATCGATCGCGTTGCCTCACGACCTCGTCCCTCATACGCTCGGTTTCACCATGGAAGATCCACCGCTTATAGCCGCCGTCCATCCATACTTGGGAAGATGTTTAGACATATCCTCCTTACTTTGCCTTTTTTTATTGTCACAATTCTTGCACGGACACCAAACCTTACTCGCACCTCGAGCATTCGAAAAAGCATAATCCGCGAAAGCACTACTCTTGCTAACCCATTCACGGTCAAAATCTCCAAAACTCCTCCGACCATCGTATATCCACGCACGGTCATCCATTCTCTATCATTTCAGCGAGAATATAAGAATGCGGTGCATCTACACAACAATCCTACCATCTAGTAGGTGAAGATAGGTCCTAATCCCACCGAGGATGCGGAGATGAGGCCGTTCCATGCTCACTCCTATCCCGAGACGAAATTTCGGCGGCACCTCCCCCTGTTCTCCGAATACACGTGCTCCCCCGGGGAGCTGTGTATTCGAAGAACAACGGGAGATCTTCCAAAACTCAATCGAGGAGTGGAGCATGGAACGGACCTCATCTACGCATCCTCAGCTGTCCAAAAACGTGGACAATTCAGAAAGCGTCTACGGTTATAGGTATGCGGGGATGCGCATACTTCCAACCGTATCTCTTTCGAACGGAGGAGGCGCCCTAAGCGAAGCTGCGCGATCTAGCTACGACCATGGCACGGAAGGAGGGGATATACCTAGGGTCGCGCGGTGAGTCGGGCTACCGGCGAGGAAGGAGATCGGGGGCCGCCAAGGGACTCGGCGGCAAACGGCAAGCGGCCCGGAGGGTTCCTCTCTGCATAAAAAAAACCCGGGGGGATAAGTTCAAAATTTTTGCCGGAACCCCCCCTTGCGGGGAGGTTTCCAATACACTGCAACAAAACACACGGCACGATGGCCGACAATCACATTCACATCAAGGGCACGATGGCCGACAACCTGCGAAAGGCTGAACACGGCAGTGGCGGGCGGGGGCGGCGGTGGGCGGTCCTCCTCCTCTCCTTCCTTCCCTCTCCTCCTCCTCCTCTTCTCCTCCCTTCTCCCTCCTTCCTCCTCCTCTTCCTTCCTCCTCCTCCTCCTCCTCCTCCTCCTCCTCCTCCTCCTCCCTTCTCCCTCCTTCCTTCTCCTCTTCCTTTCTCCCCCCTTCCCCTCCCCCAACCCCTCCCCCCTTACTCCTTCCGGCCGTAGTCTTGGCAGGGAGGCCGCCCGAGCCTTGTGGTCGGGGGGAGCAGCCTTGGCAGCGAGGGGTCAGGGCCGCGCGGAGTCGGGGGCGGGGCTGCCGGCTTGGGCGGCCCGGAGCGGTGGGGCGAGGCGGGGCGCGGAGGGAGGGCGGCCGAGCCCCCCGGCCCGGCCTTTGGTGGCGGCGGCGCTTCCGGGCGGGCTGTGTGTGCGTGTGTGTGTGTGCAATGAT
Source organism: Hyparrhenia diplandra (assembly GCA_015847255.1). Taxonomy (NCBI): domain Eukaryota; kingdom Viridiplantae; phylum Streptophyta; class Magnoliopsida; order Poales; family Poaceae; genus Hyparrhenia; species Hyparrhenia diplandra. The sequence goes on along the minus strand of JADLZK010011176.1, from coordinate 26,769 downwards.
GTGCGTGAGGTGGAGTGGAGTGGGTGAGCGAGTGGAGTGGGGTTGACTAAATTTTAAAAAAAAAAAAAAAAATTCCGTGATGGATGCGGGGGATCACGGGAAAGACTCCTCCCCCCGTGATCCCCCCCGGATCCATCCACGGAGCGAGGAAAAAAAGGTAAACCCTAATCCTCTACACGTGGGTCCCGCCAGCGATTTCCCGTGAGCTCTACACGTGGGATCACGGGGAAAGGAGTATATTTCCGTGAACAACTCACGGGGAAAGGAGTTTTCGAAACAAATTTTATTTCTATCTCTTTTTCTTTTTTTCTAGCATATATATTTTGAAACTTTGATCATGATAACTTCATAAATACCTTTCCACATACACTCACCAATCCTAATTTCATCCTTGCAAAAAAATTGACCATTATTTCATGTGGTTCTATCTCTATTTGCATTTACTTAATCGCAACAAAAATTATAATAATTACAAAAATAATCCAAAAAATTCTCGAAAATAGACATGACACAATATTTGAGGTCTATTGCATATAGAAAAAGTTTCGTAGCCAAACCACAACTTGATCGTCACATTGACATGAAATCACACTAGATCACTCTCAACAAACATGAAGCTTCTACGTAGATGTTGGAGCCCTGTAAAACATCGTGCGCGTGCCAACTTGTGCTTAAACGTTCCAAGTTTTTTATCATAGCCTCGGCACAAGATATCATGATAGATTATCAAATTTCATGATTTTTTGTACATCGGTTTATTTTCTAGAATTTGTAGACCAATCGAACAGGGATTAGAGTTGATGATTTCGTACTAAGATGTTCCGATTTCATTATTTTTTTAAATGCAAGGCCTTACATTGTGTTGAGTATGAGGAATATAAATTTTCTACTAAATTTTTCAAAAATTGAAGCACTTGTAGTTCAAATTTGGCCTCATTTCATAAATTCCCATAAAAGAGAATAATTACCTAAATATATCAAATGAAGTCAATAATTCACCAAACTTTAATATTGAGTGTCATATGATGTGCAACAAGTGTAGAAAAAAAGTTTGGAGATCAAAATCCAAAAAAAATATTTCCGTGGCGTCTTTCCCGTGGCGGGTTGTGGCGCTCACGGGGAAAGGGTCCCCTTTGCCGAGGCCCACCGTTCAGCCCACGGGAAAGCCTGCTCACGGGGAAAAGAGGTATCCCGTGAGCTTGACGGAGTTATCACGGGAAAGTGTGGGCCGGAGTGACGGAGCGGGGCTGGGCTGACGGCCGTCTGTTTCCGTGGCGGCCTCCTCCTCACGGAAAGGGTCGAGTGATATCCCGTGAGGTTTCCATCACGGGAAATTGGTTATCCCGTGGGTCAATTCTTTCCGTGATGTGTTCACGCTGCTCACGGGATATCCTGTATTTTCCCGTGATTATTGCCTCTCGAGCTCACGGGAAACGGTTTGCTCACGGAATATCGCTGGATTCGGTAGTGTATATAAAAGGAAAGGTTCCCAGCAGCGGCTGATGCATAACAAGATCAAACAGGCCGCATTACTTCTCTTGCCCATGCCTTGCACATTCCTAAAAATTTTTGCTTCTCTCTGCCTAAACAAAACATTCCTACCCTGGCTGGTACATAACAAGATCAAACATGTTAGCTTGCTACTAGGCATGGGAGGCAGCATGATACCATGGACTACAAGACAGACAACTGCAAGCACAAGCTCGACTGTTGTATTGCTTGACACAATACTGGGTAGCGCAAGGAGTGATGTTCACCCGATCAAGACCTCTGTGACCTGCACTAGCTCGACTGCCCACAAAATCTTGTGCACAGCGACCGTTATATTGGAATGCATGGGTGTTGCTGCACCAGCTGTTCCGATCCAACCGCAGTGAAGTTGGACAACAGCGACCCAGAAGCCTTAGAAAGCTAGAGAAGATCAATACGGTGTAGTTGATAACTGGTACTGGCTATTTCAAATGGCTATGGCACAGGTCACATAGAAACATGAGACGGATTCAGTTCCTGAAGTAATCTGAATTTCAAAATCCTCTAAACCTAACATGTGTAAAAAGGGCCGTTTTAGGGCCATACGGGAAATACAATCAGGCGGGGAAAACATCTGAACACAATAAAAATGAAGCAAGCGTTAAATGCAAAACAAACTGATTGACATGACCAACACGCAACATACGTGGTTATCCTCAGGAAATGACAACCATTAGCACGGGAATATATAATTTTGTGAATTGATTAGTGCCTTTTTAGTGTAATTTGAATTTCTTGAAAATAAATAAATATATGCGGTCTTAATGAACTCCGCCCATCTCCAACAGCTTGTTGTTCAGTTTGATGTATGGAACCAAATGGTTCATGGACTCATGCATCCTTTCTTCCGAAATGCCCAAAACAATTCCAACCTTCCCAGACAAGTAACTTTGTGAATCATCAAAGCACCATGAGTATCCCAATGTGCCTATCAGTATCTCTGACCATGATTATTGGTCATGTACGAAGCCTTGGGACTAGTAGCCTATCCACTGTGAATATGACACATGAGGGGCTGCCGCCAGCCATTTAACAAAACTGGTATAGCCATTTAGGCATGCAAAAGGGATGGTTGTACATTTTATTTTGTCATGCAGTTGAATTTTCGTCAAAAATATTGCTTGACATTATTTATTTCTAGCCATCATGATTGCATAAAAACATCTTTCTAGCGTTTCTTGATCAACAGTGTAAACACCTGCAATGGCAAAATCGATGCCTCAACTTTTATGTCTCCTGATTCAAGCATTGTTTTTCCACATGATATACACAGGTAAACGAAGGTGTAGGTAAAGATCCAGGATATGGTGTTACAACGTATGATATTCTCAACTTGCGTTACATGTATTAGAACACCATATGTTAGGAGGAGGTGTGTAAAAGGGAAAGTGTGCTGCACCTAACAAAAAGTAAATCAAAACAGGCGTTATTAACAAGTTCTTCCAGGAGTTAGTTCATCCATCCCATCTCCGAGTTCAGATTCGCACCATATGCAAATCGATCTTATGTCAAAATTGTTGTTTGGTTCGATCAATTTTTTATAAGGGGAATGAGCTGCAGCCGTAGTTTATATATTCCCAAGAAGCCTACTGGGAGTTACCAGCAATTTGATATAGGCTCTGCCTCTAGGGGCAGCGTATCACTAGCTGTAATTACTCAATCTCCATCTATGATGCTTGGTCCCATCATATCTCTCATTCATTTACGACAAGTGGGGGATGCCACCATTCGATCAAGGAGCATAAAAGGGGAACATGCAGTGGCCACTGCATCGATAGAAACCAAAGAGGTGGCCGCTACACAAATTCCTCTGCTTTTCTTTGTAGCTACACATCCAAGCTGGTTTTACATATAGCCATGGGAAGCAGCAGGAAGTGTTAGACAACTAGGGTAATAGCAGCAGCTAGCCCGCCTTCATGGCTGGATATTTTCCACCCCAGGAGAGGTTGGACTTAATTCTCAGGCCAGGGTGTCAGGGAAAGGCTGGGCTGAGTGACTGTTTTTCTAGGAAAGGGAATATATTGATATTCCAGCTTCTGTTAGGAATGATGCATATGGCTATGGGCCTTGACTCCGGCTGGAAAGGGTCTAAACGGAGAAAACCTTAGATCAATCGTTGTGACGAGTTTCCCTCAAAAAAAAAAAAATCGTTGTGACGAGCTGCTTTGCATCGGTATGTCTCTCCCTTGATTGCATTGCTTCTCTTTCGCTTATACTATAGTACTATACAACTGTTATGAATCTGTGAGGCTTTGAGGCAAGGCTACTTCTCTCTGCTCTGAGTCTTGTTGTGTCTGAAGCAGTAATATATAATCCTCAAATATGTAACAACACTTAGCTGCTGACCTGGCTAAGACTGTCAGGGCATGTTGAATTGATTATAGAAACGTTATAGACAGATTTAATTTGTGCAACAGCCAAGCTGCACTGCCTGCCAGAGTCTTCGGAAATAAACCTTACATTTAGAGGTACAAAAGCGATGGAATCATCTGAAACAAATGTTGGCGCGATATAAACAACAACGTAGAGGGAAGTATGCTGCATTGTCTCCTAATAAGGAGGAATTTCAGGCCACAAAACATGAGTATCAAACATATTTGTCATCTAATCCATCTAAAGCACGGGGCTCTGGTGCATCAAAATTATAACAAGCTCGGGCCAAAAATCGTGAGTACGAACGAAGTCAGCTGGACCTATGCAATGGGCCTCTGAGGATAATCCTAAACTCTTATGTGGCTCACATAAAAATATAGCACAAAAGCCATTTCTGCGATAATCATGTTTTCTAGAAAACGGAAAATAAAAATAACAAATGTTTTCTAGGCAGTGCATACCGGATGTGCCAATCCACTAGTTGATAGAAAAATATGGAAGTACTTATGAAAAACATTCGGTTTCATTGATCAAATATATGGATACATGTGCAGAGAGAAGTACATGATGAAAAGAACTTGGTTCATGGCGTATTGCTCGAACTCCAGCTTCTTGACTCGGAATCATCACATTCTTCTCGCAGGCTAGGAAAGGTACACCAATAATACAATTAAATATCTTATTACGCACAAATAGTGCTACTATTGATGGGATTCATTTTGGACACGACGCTAGGCTACTAGGCATGCTAATGACTTCTTTAATTAAGATAGCTCATTACGAATACAAATAAAAATACTATTTTGTGGCAGTGTGCTTGTTGAAAAGTAGAAGCAGGAACTACCTACGCCTGATGGAGTTCCATTTATATATGCTCAGTCAGACAGACTTGTTCTGTAGTAGTATATATGGTCACAAGATGACTCAGGAATCAGGATAGCGTACGTACGCCTGGGCCACACATGGCAGCACATTGGTTAGAATTTTTTTGAAACAATAATACCTGCCAAAACACTTAAAATTGTTAATAACTCAAATGAATTATTAGTAGAGAATTAAATACATACAGGAGGACAATATATATGTAGAAAATTGTTATGTTGCAGTCTGCCACCCTTCGGGATGCCGGGCAGGGGATCGGAGGACGACATCACGCTGGCGAACAGGGATAATCGCATCACACCGGTCTGTGCTCGCCGCCTGGTTTGCTCTCATTCTCTCTTTGTGTATTTCCGGTTACGGAAATGAACAGAGTACAATCTCATAGCGAATTCATGTACTAATCCATGAAGGGAAATGACCGGAGTACAATCTCATAGCCAACTTATGAAAACTAGAAGACGATAATAATAGACTAAAAATAGTCTATTAGTGACAACAATTAGTGACCTAGACTTAAAATGTGTCACAAACATAAGATTTGCAACGTGCACCGTCACAACAAGTCACTGATAAGTTTCTCCCAGGAAAAAATACGGAGACGAGTGACGCCTCTCGTGAAAGCGCATCACCACGCATTTATGTTAAACGCGTTACATGAGCAGTTGCCCGGTCCCGAAATATGAAACCCAGTTGGCAGATTACGGGCAGGTTTGCTTGCTGGCCACACTTTGCCATGCATAAGGTTAATTATTTGCCACACTGTGGCTTGCCACATTCTGTGGAAAAATCCAACTGTTTGTTTCGGTTACTAAACTGTGGCAAATATGTGTGGTCGCTGTTTGGATGGTTCCCACAAAAATTGACAAAATTGCCACATATGATTTACATCACTTAATGTTAAAATGAAATCACAAATTTCTGATGAACCAAGAATAAATATGTAAATTAAGGCAAACAATATAGACAACTCGCGGTATAGAATACTCTCCTATTGTCACTAGTAGAAATGTGATCTTTTATGATGATTTCCATGTGACGTTGAAGTTTTGTCATGCAACTGTAGTGTTTAGTGACAAATTTTGTAACTTGGTCATAAATCACGAAAGTGACGGAGCCAAGCCACTAAAAATAATGACAAAAAGCATCGAGTGTCGAAAAACAAGAAACCTGTTTTGTCATAGATAATCATTCGACCTGTAACCTGTGGGGAACCAATCATGAATGTAAATTTTCGTCCACGAAACAATAATGTCCATGCTCCAAAGACCAATATGGATCCCACATGTAAGTGTGGGTCCAACCCTAGCTCCAACATGTAAGCACCACAGTCCCCACTATTGTCGACGTGGTGACATGGACCCTACCACAAATGTCCCACGCCAGAAGTTTTCACGTAGGCATTCTAGGCATCATATAAACTATCCACCTTAACTATGCATTATTTATATATTAACCAACTAGTTGAGACAATGGCTAGACCATGACCACATGGCATGAAATTCTAATGCCTCTAGGTTCCGCATGCGGTCCCACCATCATGGTGCCACATAACAATGTGGCATCCCAAGTCCACGTGGTGACGTGAGCCCCACCACCATGGTCCCCGCGATGTAGCGGTCCCCAACGCCACATGGCACTCACATCGTCATGGGCCCTACTAGCTTGCTCCTACTAGACAAAAAATCGGTGGCCAACCATAGGTGCGCCCAGTCCCACAACCATGTGCCTTCCATATCAACATGGGCCCTACCACCACGATCTCACTCAACTGGATAAGTGGACACCATAGGTGGGCCCCATGACCACGGACCCACACCACAGTGTTACTGAGTTTTATGATCAAGTGAATATAAGTAAAGAAACTAGCTCCTTTCAAAGATATACACCATATCAATATATAGGTCATCGGCCATGAACTTTATACTCAAATGATTTTTCTTTTTTTCCATGGATCTTTAATCATTTACACTTTGTAACAAGGGACAGGTAGTAGTTCTAGATCACTAGTACCCAATTTGTTTTTACGTGACGGGCCCAAAACCATTTTTGAGTGGGCGAGCCCAAAATCGGCCGTCACTAAACAAAGTCCTGATAAATCCGCGAGGGAACTGTGTGGCGGGCAAGTGCCGATCCGCGGTTAATATCCTCCGTGGCGGGCACATTAGGATACGCCAACGCGATGCATAAAAAAAAATTAAAAAATGAGAAAACCCTAGGCAGGCCAGCAGAGCCCATCCATGGGCCATGGAGTATCTAGGGCGCGGCTACCGCCGCCCGCCAAAAACCTAGGAAGGGGGCGCGGATGCGCATGCGCCCGTGGAGGCCCGACCGTCTCATCGTCGTCGCGACTGCGAGAGGAAGGGAGCCGCCATCGTCGTCCTTGTGAGGGGAGGAAGGGCCGCCGTCGCCCGTCGGCTAACGGGGAGGATCCTTGGTGAGAGCCGCTCGCGGATCTGCGCGGTGAGCATCTCCGCGGATCCACCGCCCGGTGAACGCTTCCGACGATCCGCCGCCCGGTGAGCGCCCCGCCGATCCGCCGCCGGTGAGCCGCTTCGCGGGATCCGCCCGCCAGAGCCGCTCCCCCTTCGGATCCGTCGCCCGTCGCCCCGAGATCCGCCGCCGGTCGCCCAAAACCGCCGTCCTGCCGGCCAAGCGAGATCCACCGTGAGCCGAGGAGGAAGGGGAAGCGAGGAGGGAAGGGGATCCGGTCGCCGGGAGGGCAGGGGAGCAAGGGGAGGGCGCCGGCGCGGGAGCGGTTGAGAGGAGCAAGGGAGCCGCCCCGCTGGATCCGTCGCCCGCGTCGCCCCGAAGTTTTTTTTTTTTTTTTTTTTTTTTAACCGCTGCTGGCGGGGGGAGAGATGAGTGGAAGAGAGGCGCTGGTGGGAGAGATGAGTGGAGCAAGGGATGAGCGGGTGACTCTCCAAACCCTAAGTTTCTATATTTATACGCCTTGCGGGCTATCGGGTCTCATTGGGCCTATTGGGCCTCTCTGGTTTTCGTGGACGGGCCATTTAGGATGCCCGCCACGGATAATTGATTTTGGCGCGGGCGGGCACCTTAACACGCCCGCCACGCAAAATACGTTATTTTGCTTTTGCGTGGCGGGCGTGTTAGGGTGCCCGCCACGCGCCAATCAATTATCCGTGGCGGGTAAAAACGCCCGCCACATAAAAAAAGCTGGGCGTGGCGGGTATTTTCCGTGATGGGCAAAAAAAACTCGCCACGGAAAAAGATTTTGCAAGTGCTCGCAAAAATCGTTTAGCTTACTAGTGGATGTAATTGAATCAATTAGATTTATGGCATCAATGAACACATGGCTCGCTATGAACTATTGCCAACTAGTACGTAACACTTGTATTAATAAATCCACATTTATTTTTTCAGTTTTGTACTGTCCTGTATTGCTTGATTCTAAAATATATGCAACAAGTTATTATTCGATACTTTCGAATAGAAATACAAGGGCATTATTACTACTAATTGCTAATACAATGGTAGAACTTTTGTTCTGTGCCACAATTTATCTTGTTCCATTACGATTAAGTCTTGTTCCACAAGACTTCGAGCTCAAAAGAGGGCATCGTAGCTAGACCCTACTTTTTTATTAACATGACACTGTTGTGTCAACACAAAAAGCTTGATGCTTTGTTAAAAACATGCATAGCTGCAATAGGATTTATAGGCAATAGATTTCACTTGTTGGTTTCCTGCATATGACAATAATATAATTTACTGTGTCCATTTTTTTTTCTGTTATCCAATCCATCACTACCTTGTATTATAGACGTAGAGAACCGTAAAATAGACTTTTTTTGTTCAGTATACTTTGCACTGTAAAACAGTGTATCATCATGCATATATACAAAGGCTGTGGGCACAAAAGAACTATGGAAGGATAAAGATACAGGAACATGCATGGCAGACCATGGTGCTGAAGCAACGGTAGGAAGAGATGTTAAACAGATCATGTCAAAACCCGGGACAGCGGAAGCCTTAGTCAGAGAGACCATCAGACCGAGAGAACTATACTGTACATTTCCCAAGTTCACGAGAATCGTAGCAGCAACTGTGCCGAAAGAACTACGTGACGTAACTGTGCACCTTCAACTAAGGTGTTGGTGGAAAGCATACATACAACCTAATGCTTCTGTTGGTTTCCTTGTGCCTGCCATCCCGAAAGTCTGCACTAATTTAAAGTGAAAAATCTGTGGACGTTTGTTGTCGTGTGAGGGACAACATCACCAGTGAATGGATGAAGCATATATGTGATATCTATATATAACTCTTCCATCTTGAACTTTAGCTTCCCTCACCTATTTGCTTTTATGACCTAAACTTTGAGTATTAACGGGCCAGGGAGACAGGCATTTTATATAACTAGTTGAATTTCATCCATGTCCGGATCTGTAAGCAGCGAATTTACCACACTGCTGTCTTGCATAAAGTGAGTCGCTGGAACTGTTTATGTTCAGTTGTTCACTCTCGGTGAGGTATTACACTGATTCATTTCTTTTTATTCAAACTGACTGACGGAGTTCCTGAGTCTACATAGGAATATATTGTTTAAGTGGCAGGAAGCCTGCTTTAAAGTCAAGAAAAAATGGAGATCATATAAACCATACCATATCTGGAGACACACCATTGCTACATAAAGTGTTTCTAGAGGCTGAGAGTTTCACCTGCCTCTACTTGTGTGTGTCTAGAAATCTAGCTATCCAACAGCTTCTAGAATTGATTTCTACAGATAGATAGGATGAAACCCAAATGCCTAGAGATCAGAATTGTTTTACAGAATTTTGTAAATTGTGCAAAAGAATGTAGCAAAAAAAAGTCTATAAACTGTAAATTAAGTTAGATCAGTTTTGATTGCCTAAAAGCTGAGTCCCCCGGGACTATAAATACAAGAGCCCCTGTCACTATTGAATCTCATGTAAAGAAATTAAAAGATCAGAGAAAAGTATTCAGCTCCGGTCAACAAGCTCTCTCTTGCCCTCACTCCTGGAAACCCAAGCCGCCCCTCTCTCTCTACGCCTCTGCCACCGCACCTCACGCCCAGCGTGTGCGTCTAGTGCCGCCGCCCTGCCCCCACGCCACCGCCTCCACCAATGCCGCCAGCCCGCAATTCCAACAAGACCATCACAAGTTAGATGAGCATTGAGAGGCCAGGTTCAAATCCCACCAGCATGCAGAGTCTGTCTTTTCTCTTAAAAAAATCCTTGACTTGTGACTCTTATTGAAGCAGGTGGCTTGTGACTCTACTTGAGGAGCTCTTTGCACCGGTGGCTCTTATTGAAGCAGCCCCGGGATCCCACCACACTTGATTTTTTGGACAGCGCTGATGATTCCTCTTAGCCCCATGGGTCAAGAGCTGTGTATGCAGGTTCTCGTCTTCCCCGGCATGGATGCCGCGGGCGGCAGCCCCCCCGGGGCGGTGGTGATGCGCCCGCACCTAGCCCCCCACCGGCTGTTGCCTGGTGACCTCCCACAGCGCCCAGCTTCGGCTGCGCCCGGTGGCGGTGCTCCCTCTGGCGTGGCGACCCGGTGCTGCTGCCCCTGCGGGCGCCCGTCCCGAGCTGCTGCTAGCGGTGCGGTCGCCTCACCGGCCCGCCACGACTGCCACGGCGCCCAGACGGTCGACCCTGTCACAAATGCGCATGGCATGCGCCGCGCGTGGCAAGGATGGGGCAGCGCCACCCGTGGACCGCCTGAACACTCCATGCAGCGACAACGTCCCGGTGCCTTCCTCCGTCCGTTCAGCACTTGCCGATCCCGCTTGGCGTCGGGCTATGCAGGGGAGGAGTTTGATGCTCTGCCGGGCAAATGACACACGGACCACTGGTTCCTCGGCCTGTGGTGTCAACCTTGTTCGAGGGGAAGTGGATTTTTCGTCACAAGCTCAAGTCGATGGCTCTCTTGACCGCTACAAGGCACGGTGGGTCCTCAGCGGTTTCACCGCAGCGCCCGGCATTGACTATGATGAAACTTTCAGCCACGTGGTCAAGCCCGGCAACCGTTCGTGCGATCCTCACTCACTCGCACTCTCTCATTCATGGCCTATTCATCAACTTGATGTGAAGAATGCGTTCTGCATGGCACCTTGAAGGAGGCGTATCTCGTGCACAACCGGTTTTTTTGTTGATCCCTCCGGACTGAGTTCGCCTGCCGCCTCAACAAGTCTCTCTATGGATTGAAGCAAGCTCCGCGAGCACGGCACCATCGGTTTGCCTCTTACCTCATCTCTCTTGGATTCATTGAGGCCAAGTCGATACTTCAGTTTTCATCTACCGTCATGGCCGATATGGCTATTTTGCTTCTCTATGTTGATGACATTGTTCGGCGGCCTCCTCTACGAGTCTTCTTCAGCAGATTATTGCAGCTCTCCGCCCGGGAATTCTCTATGACGGATATGGGGCCCCTCCACCACTTTCTTGGAGTTAGCGTTCAGCGCCAACATGATATCTGTTCCTCTCACAGGCGTCGGTATATGCTTGGAAATTCTGGACCGTCTTGGTATGCTCAAGCGTAAGCCTTGCGGTACTCCACGTGGATACTCACGCCAAGCTGCCTGCTGATGGTGTTGTTGTGGCCGACCCCACCTCCTATCGTAGCATCGCTGGCGCCTTACAGTACCTCACCTTCACCCGTCCGGATATTGCCTACGCTGTTCAGCAGGTCTGCTTGTATATGCATGATCCTCGGGAGCCTCATCTTGGTGCTATGAAGCGGATTCTTCGCTATCTTCAGGGTACTTTGGACCTCGGTCTTCACCTTCACCCGGACCACACCGGCTGATCTTGTGTCTACACGGATGCTGATTGGGCGGGATATCCTGACAGCGCAAGTCCACCTACGGTTATGCCGTGTTCCTCGGGGACAATCTCATCTCCTAGTCGTCAAAACGTCGACCCTCGTGTCGAGGTCGGTCGCGAGGCGGAGTCTGAGGCGGTGGCGAATGGTGTTGCGAAGCCTTCTTTGGTTGCGCCAACTTCTGCGGAGCTTTATCATCCTCTTCGCCCGGCGCTACCGTGGTCTCTTGTGACAATGTCGGTCGCAGTCTACCTCTCCGGCAACCCGATCCAGGCATCATCCGAACCAAGCATGCCGAGATTGATCTACACTTCGTCGGGAGCGAGTCGCCCTCGGTGAGGTCTGCGTCCCGCCGTTCCCAGCGTCGCCCGATGCGCCCGATGTCTTCACCAAAGGTTTGCCGACGTCCGTCTTCACCGAGTTTAGGTATAGTCTCAATGTACGCGGTGCTCCTAGTTTCGACTGTGGGAGAGTGTTAGAGAATGGTGTTAGGGAGTAACACTCAGCATGAGGCTTGCTATTATTAGCTCCCTCATAGCCTATATGTAAACACTTCTATCATCATTCAATGCATTGAGTATTCCCCCATTCTCTCTTTCAACGGCTTTGGACGCAGGATGCATGGATCAAAGCTATGTATACAAGACAAGCGAGGAACCAGGACATGCCGTCTCTACACTAAGGCGAGCTGTGCGGAAAAGGCAACGACGGTGATACGTAGTACTGTTTTACAAACTCCTCATTGGTGGCAGGCTTTGCTCAATTTTTGTATGGGTTCCTGTGGACTGTAGTAACATCATTCTTGCATCAGTACTTCTCAGTGAGGGAATATACATGCCATCTGACTCCCTCACGCTGCTGGAGGACTACACAACTCTATACTACAATTGTCGCAAGCATACAATACCTTGCCAAAGCACGCCCACCAAGGACTTCCAACTGACGACAATTAACAACCCTCACATCAATGATGCGGAACCAAGCTACAATGAGGCACTAAAGGGGTTCATGCTGATGGCACCAACATTATAGAAGCATGATGATATGTTCGATCTGCATCATACGTAGAAAGGGAGGATGTGACAGACATCCAATATGTGCCCAGAAGTAAAAATGTGTGAACTGTTCGATGAACAAATGAACTGAGCACACAAATCTATTAAAAGTTGTGAACTACATGCTCGAGACACCCCAGGCCTACAAAATGAGCACTATATATATTCTTTATTGTTTTTTCGTGAGCTCTGTCCCCATTTATGCCTCCATCTAGTCTACCACAACTGTTTTTTTTTTTATAAAGGAAGAGTTTTATTAATTCACTGTCATTACATCAAGAAGATACAATAAAAGTGAATTGTCTTCCGGCTTCTACCAAAGCACATAGCCAAGGAGAAGTAAGCCCAATCTCTAATGACCATCAATTCTAAGAGTAGATCGCCACCCATGATATAGGGGAAAACACCGTAGTCATCTGCATCAATTGTTGTGATGCCTTCAACACCATAGCCCATGTGAAGGGCTTTTGGAGGATAACCCATTTGCATTGCCAGTGGATTAATGAAAACATTAACTAAGGGAGAGTAAACAACTTTTTTCTCAAAAACTAAATAATTTCTACAATACCTAATTGACCAACAGGTACCTGCTGCACCCAATATTATTGTAGTTTTGAACTCCTTCTGAAAACCTGTCATGAACCAGAATTGGGCCACCACGAGAGTGGCTAGATGGGCCGGTTTCTGGCAGCCGCCCGCCCGGAGAGGGCCAGGGGCGTAGCCTTGCGCAAAGGGCCGGCGCCCTTGCCGCCGCCGCCTTCCCTCTCCCGTCACGATTCGAGTTTGCTTCATATTCAAGTTAGGATTATCTTAGGTAATTTTTGGTGTGCAAGGGGATATCTCATCTATAAGGGAGACCCTTATTAGGAAAGAATAAGTTAGGATATGCTTGTAAAAGGTATTCCAATCGTATAAGGAAACCATATAGAGATTGCTTAGATTACAAGTCCCACTAGTCGGGCTATATAAGCAAGAGGCATGTAATCTCTAGGGGATAAGCAAGCAAATAAAAAAAAAATATCTTCAGCTCTCCAACTCTCCGTGCCGCCGCCACCCACCTCGCGCCAGCAGCGCTTTCGCCCCGCCCTCCCTCGGGCTGCCGCCCGCCGCCGCCCGCCGCCGCCCCCCCTCGGCGGCTCCTCCCCTCCTTCCCGTTGATCGAGCTGCTGCTGGTTGCAAATGTGGCCCCAGCTGCAGCCACATGCGCCTTCTCGGAAGCTTCGTCGAGCGGCGAACGCGTGTCAATTCAGCCCAATCTGGCGAAATCCGGCCGGCTGGTATCAGGAGACCATGGCGATTCCCACCACCCATGGCTTCCGAGATACAAGAGTTCAGCGCGGCATGAAAAAGAAGCTCCTCGGCGTCGATTGCGCCCGGATCAACAAGCGCCGGCGACATGGAGGACCGACTCCGTCGTATGGAACACGCCTACACCCCTCGAGGATCCCGGCACGTCACGGCGACCCGCGGCGGAGGGCGGCCCGCGGCAGCCACGCCCGGCCGGCACGGGGCGGCCGCACGGCCGCCCCCCTCCCTGCCTCGGACCTCGGCGTGTCGGCTCCGACCCTGCTATCCTCTAGCTTGAGGGCGGAATGGCGGTGCGTGGCCCACCGGCCGTCATCGGCGTCATCTGGGCGACACCGCGGCACCGGCTGCCCTCTCCTCTCCTCCAGACACTGCGACAGCGCGGGACTCTCCGGCGAGATAGCGTCACCAGCGGCGCCCTTGCCCCTACTCGGGCGCCACCAGCGGCGCCCCTGCTCTGTCCACATCCCGCGCCACCCGGCGGCCTATGCCCGTCTTTGCCATCGGCATTGCACCCTCCACCCGCTACATCCGCAGCGCCTACAAGTCCGGGGATTCGGCGGCACCGCGACCCGACCTCTAGATTCGCAAAGGCGGAGCTCTTCTTCTTGCTCAACTTGGACATCGACCCGGACTACTCACGTGAGTTCACGCTACCTTCCACCTCACGGTCTTCTTTGCGATGCGGTACATCGACTTTCCAAGAAGAAGTCCCTTTCGAGTGGGGCGAGTTCACGAGCACCTGCGACATCACCGGTCGCCCCGACACCTCGGCGCCATGGCGGCATACGCGCCGCCCTCCCGGAGAGGGCAAGTTGGGCGACTACGGCCGCCTTCGAGGTCTATGCATCACGCGCGGATTTTTGAGGGCGGCGCCACCAAGGTCGGCGTTTGTTCATCGAAGGCTTACGCACCTCGCTGCGGGCGGCACTCGAGTGGTTCGAGCCCGTTCGATGGAGGAGGCCATCGACCTCGCCCGCCCGATACAACGGCACGAGCGGGGCGGCCGGGGCGGGCGCCGGCATCGGCGCTGGTAACGCCGACCGGCCACGGCGGCACCGGCAACATCGGCAGCGACATCATGGCGCCTGGTTGATGCGCCGACCAGGCCAGCAGCGTCTCTGTTGCTATGGGCGACATCGGCGGCGGCGTCGAACGACATGATCGCGGAGCTACACCTGGCCCACGGCGACCAACAAGGAGCTTGGGATCATCTCCAGCGCCATCGAGCTGCGGGCTCTGGCGCCCGAGTGGAGCCTCCACTATGGCATCGTGAGGTACTTCCCACCGCTACTACATCCCCGCCCCTCGAGCTTCTCCGGGACTTCATGATGGGGGAGAACGTCGTCCGGCGCATGGCGTAGCGATGGGCTTCCACCTCCCCAATCGCCCCGGGAGGATCGGGCGTTCCCGCGTCGTCCTCCTCCCGAGGCACGCCCCACGACGGCGGATCGAGGGTGCCACCGTCCTCCTCTTCGACAACAACGGCGACATCTTCTTCCGCATTGGGAGCGTTACCGTCGGTGCGGCATGGGCCGGGGAGATCCAGGTGGGGCCACCCGTGAAACACGCCTAGCGACCTCCTCTCACGGCTGCCTCCTCGACTTCACCTCCTCGACCTACACCTACGTCTCCTCCGCCCGACCCGCCCGGATGATTGGTACATTAGGGACCCTCGGCGCCTCCGTCATGCGTCGTGCATGGGCGGAGCGTCCCTTCGTCACGGCCCCGCTGAGCTTCAAGTTCAGCATCTCCCGGCGACCTCCACCTCGACTTAGCCTTGGCCCGACAAGGGCGCCCGATTAATGCGCAGCGGCGACAACGACAAGTGCGGTCCTCTCGTCTTCTACCGGGCCTGGAGTGGTCACCTCTCCGTCCGGGCTGCCCTTCGCCCCTACGTGGTGAGTTGGGCGGCACGTGGACACGCCGCCTCGTCGAGCGGTGGGGAGATGTCATGAACCAAATGGGCCACCCCGAGTGGCTAGATGGGCTGACGACACAAGCCGCCGCCCCGAGAGGGGGCCGGGGCCTTGGCAAAGAAGGGGCGCCCCTTGCCGCCCGCCGCCTTCCCTCTCCGTCGATTCGAGTTTGCTTCATATTCAAGTTAGGATTATCTTAGGTAATTTTTGGTGTGCAAGGGGGATATCTCATCTATAAGGGAGACCCTTATTAGGAAAGAATAAGTTAGGATATGCTTGTAAAAGGTATTCCGATCGTATAAGGAAACCTTATAGAGATTGCTTAGATTACAAGTCCCACTAGTCGGGCTATATAAGCAAGAGGCATGTAATCTCTAGGGGATAAGCAAGCAAATAAAAAAATATCTTCAGCTCTCCAACTCTCCGTGCCGCCGCCGCCGCCTGCACCTCGCGCCAGCTACTCCACCCCGCCCCAGCGCTGCCGCCCCCGCGCCGCCGCCGCGCCGGCCGCCCCCCCCCTCCGACGGCTCCTCCCCTCCTTCCCGTTGATCGAGCTGCTGCTGCGTCGCCGCCGGCGAAGCTGCAGCCCCGCGCCTTCTCGGAAGCTTCGCCGAGCGGCGAACACGTGTCAATTCCGCCCAATCTGGCCGGAATCCGACAAAAACCTCAAAGCCAACCCTCAAAGAGACGATGGATACTACGAGGCTGGGAGAGTTTCAATGCAACTTGTTTGAATAGCCACACTCTTAATTATTAAAACTGAAAATAAGGACACCAGTAATTCATGTGTCCCCATATTTACTTCTATAAATATGGCAAACTTTCATGCCCGCATATTTTCTACTCATTCTATTATTTACAGCACTCTCATGGCCTGATGGCCACATGAGTACATTGAAAGGAATGTGTGTCGTCACCTATTGGAAAGTGAATTCTATTTAGCATTTCAATTTAACCTATATGGAATTTACCAAATTGGATGAAACTAGGAATAACCAACACATGCATGACCTTCTCAGTTCTCAAGAGCATGTTTAGAACAATTCTACAAGGTGATATAACCGTTTACCATGAGCATAGAAAAGGGGGCCTAAGTAGTGACAACACCACCGATAAAAGACAGGGCAGGTGCCAGTGTGATGCAGCCGCTGTGCACACCTCCATTGGTGGGCACAGGCTCACAGCTCCAGTAGTGACGCCATAGGACAGCTGGATGACCTGTTTGCCGGCCAGACAGAGACAACGCCGACGCATCGAGCTAGCTCACACCACCGCTGTGTCGTACTTTTTCTGGTCCATTTCGTCCATGCCTGTCCACACCTCCATTTCGTCTATGCAATCACCAATGCACGGCACTATTAATTATGACCATCTCGATTTGTGTTTGATATTTACAATTTCGTTTGAACTGTTTTTATTTTTCTGGTACCCGACAAAAGTATCTTATCACGATGTCAATCTCACGTTGTCAGTTATGGTTTACAGTTTCAGTTAGATATTTCTAATTTCGTTTCAACTGACTTTTATTTTTTCTGGCCCCACAAAAGTATCTTATCACACGATGTCAGTCTCAGATATATTTTCCCCGCAATGAGTTCCTAATAGTTAGCTAGATCCAAAATTATTTGGCGAAAAAAATATCTGGGGCATCATACACGTAGCGGTATATGGAGACATTTGTTGGCTTAACAACCTCCAAGCTCCAGCGTTACAAAGTTTTATTTTTTTATACCAAAAGCAAAATGTCATTTTACAAGTGAAGTTAATCATTTCATTCAGAGTAGAATAAGTTCTCCGACATGCCCCTCTGATCCGACCACCACCACTAGTACGGTTGCAAACGGCGACAGGCACGCCACTAGCCCACTGGGCGGCCTGCGCCGCAGGCCTTCCTCTGTCCGTCCTGCAAGCCCGCATACCTAACGCGGGTACATGCGGCAGAAACGCAAAGCCCAGTGGGCACCGCTCAACCCGTCACGGAGATGCAGCCAAGGGCGGCACTGCCGCCGCCATGGGCGACTCAGCAGTCGCCGTCGCAATCTCCACGACGCTGCTCATCCGTGCCGCCCAATGCGGACGGCACCTCAGCGGCCGGCACCCGTAGGAGACAGATGCAAAGGCCGAAGGGAAACGGAGGAAACTGGAATTGTCCAATCGATGTGGGCTTGGGGCTTGTCGCCGATGAGCGTGCGGCACTAGTACAAATGCTTACTAAGAGAACGCCACCCTTTTTCATTAGGGGCGGTTTTTGTTTTGAGCCGCCCCTACTGTGAACACCATACGAGCCGCCTCTATAGTGGCCACATTAGCGGCGGCTGGTGTTACGAGCCGCCCCTACTATTAGCAGGGGCGGTTCAATCATCGCCGCCCCTAATGTGGTTCCACGGTAGGGGCGGCTCTATATTGAGGCGCCCCTACACAGGGGTTCCGAATTTTGAAAACGAGACACTACAAATTAAAAATTCGTAAATGACATCGGATGGAAAAACTTTCTACACATGAAATGTAGATCTCGAAAAGTTATGAAACTTTGCGGTTGACGACTTTTTACTTTGAAATCATCTTGTTATGCAAAAGTCGTGTTCAAATGTCTCAAATTTGAAATTCAAATTTAAGAACGACCTCGATTTTGAAAAACTTCCTACATAGTAGATCTCGAAAAGTTATGAAAATTTGTAGTTGACCACTTTTTACATTGAAATCATCTAGCCATGCAAAAGTTGTGTTCAAATGTCTCAAATTTGAAATTCAAATTTCGTAAACGACCTCGGACGACGAAACAACTTTCTGCATATGAAATGTAGATCTCGAAAAGTTATGAAACTTTGTAGTTGACCACTTTTTACTTTGAATCCGTTTAGAACCTCAAATAGTCAATTTACACTTTCGGGATTGTATAATATGTGGGACGCGGAACGGGGATATGGACACATAGTGCAGTGGTGGGGAGGGATCGCCACGGCGCACGAGGTCGCGGGTTCGAATCCCGCCGGCCGCGTAGCGCGCGATTTTACGCGAAAAAAATGCGCGATTTGCGACTTCTGAAGTTTAGTATAGGGGCGGCTCATACAGTAGGGGCAGTTGCATCACCAACCGCCTCTACTGTAAAACAACTGTAGGAACGGGAGATTAGGGGCGGCTGGCAAAACCGCCCCTAGAGAGGCACACCAGCCGCCCCTAAAGAAGCCTTGTGTAGTAGTGCGGGAGAGCGGAGGTAGCGATTCCGACTCGACGATGGGGACATTGAGCCATCGAGGAAGAGGAATGCGAGGAGTCTAAGGGCGACGGTGCGATTGGTTTTGATGCTGTGTTGTGGACAGCGACTGAGCGGTGCCATGGTCAAGACGAGATGCAACAACGCACGCGCACATAAAAGCTGGTGCTAGCGGACACTGGCGGGCTGCCGCAAACACCCGCAAAAGCAAGGCGGCGCTATGCGGGCCGCCACATGTGCCCACGAGCTTGCTTGCGGTAGCAGCTGAATGGGTAGAAATAAGTTATATCGATCAAAGCCACCAGCTACATATCGCTCCAATCCATCGGTCAGCTCACTTGTTGGTAAGATGACAACAAGAGGACAAGTACGAGGTGAAGCAGCAGTCTTTTGAAGGAGAACTACATGCTCCAGACACGGCTGGAATGCCCGTGCTTCTTTGGTTACCGACATCTCATTCCAACCAACGCAATGCTACATCACAATCTCACGCACCCTTGAACTCTCTAGCTAGTTTCTCATTCAAGGAAAAATAGCACTGGTTGGAATGAGCTGCTTCTCGGTTATCAATTTATTTGTATGTGTTCTTTCAGCATATTGCATTGTTTCCCAGTTGAATATATGAAGGCTACTTACTGTAGCTTTTCCCTCAGCTTTATAAATGAAGAACATAGCATTTTCTCTGTACCCCTACATTTAACTGAAGATTAAGCCTACATATAAATTTTATTAGTACCGACACATGTGAAAAGGACAAGCAATTTACGAACACCTCTTTATTCCTTTATAGTGATTATTAATCAGCATTTAAAGTCCTGGCTCGTCTAACAACTCCCAAATATGCATATCATCCACACAAGTATGGTTTAACAAAAATAAGTGTAACCGACTATCAGTGTTGGGATACTAGGTACGATATATATTACTATGATAAGTTTGAACGAGGTCTCGATCCGGCCAGATCGCTGAAGCTCACCGTTGCCATAGCCAATGAGGCTCGGTTTCAGGAATATGACCAAGTAAGGTTTTGTTACTCCTCTTTGCTGTTACAAGAAGGGGCAGCTGGCCTCCACCATGCTTGGGCCACGCAGGGCCGAATTAGCTCACCCACTTTGGCCTAGTTGTCCTTGGGTTCTTCATCTTGGCACTAGTCATCCTTCGCAGCCCAAATCCTTCAGCTTGTTCTCCTTGTTTAGACTCGGTCAGGTTATTTGAGCACCGAAGTGTCATCGGTGACACCCCCTTCCTTGAGTGCCAGCTTGTCCCCAAAGCTGGCGCACGAAGAAACTCTTGACGGAGCGGGACTTCATCTTCCCAGGTAAACAATTCAGGTGGCAAGAATGACCAGTGCGCCAACACTTGTGTAATTACTTCATTAGTGATATATTACACAACCAGATGCTGACGAAGATGGCGACCAAGCGCCACTAGAGGAACCTGCAGCTCATTAGTGATATCTGGCAATGAAGAGGTTACCACCATATCAGAGGGAACAACCAGCTTCAAAAATATGTGAAATATGGGGTAGCTTTGATAGCCCTCAGGTAACTTCAGAAGTCACAATATTGTCAATGTGAACGCTAGCTAACTCCCTCTGCTACCCCAATGCACAAGTCATTCTATACCTACCTAGTGCTGATCTGAACCAAGTAAGCAGCGAGTGCTGCTCTGAGTTCTGTGGCCAATCTGACAATTCCCTTTGATTCTGCCATCATATTTCATTCGATAGAGCAGGTCGTGATCCCCAAAATGGCAGGCGCCAAGACTGGTGAGCCCCCTGCAGGCTTACGCCATAGTGAGGACCTTCACCGGATCTGTGTGGCATTCACTTCATCTGAGAGATGGAGAAGAAAGGAAATCCCGGGCAAGCATATAAAGTAGAATGAGCAAATTATCAATAATTAAAAGTTGTTGATCTCCTCGAGTACTGCATCTTCTATTCTTCTGTATGTCTGTGTTCTTCAGAGTTGATTTGGATTTTAACATGCTGCACATAACTCGATTGCAATTTATTAACTCTAAAAATTACAGGTAAAATTACAAACCATCTCTAGAAATCTGTTTATAGAGATCAGGTAAAATTGCAATTTATTAACTCTAAAAATGCTGAAATCCTAGGCGCCCAAATAAAGGCATTTCTAGACGAGATTGGGGTTTTCACTTACCTCGATTTATAGGAAAGCTAGTTCTTGGCATAGGTCGTTCTTGGCATAGCCATGTCAACACTAGAAGACAACCCCTGCTTTAAAAGAAAATAAAACTGACAACCCCCATGTTTGTATAGTTATTGCCTTATGTGCAGATCCTTGAGTGAACCACCTCTAGCAATAATGTCATTTATAGCAGCACATGCGTAAGCTGATTTTGCCTTTAGCTGTATAATACTAGTCCATCAGCCCTGTGCTCTCGCACGGGCTAGAATCTTATAAGGAATAAGAGATATAGGAATTAAAGTTATTGTTTAATGTCTCGGATCATATATAATACTTATATTAAATTATACTTTTATTTGTTCCTTTCTAACACAATTGGCACACCAAATATTTGATGGGTGTCTATTTAAGTGTGGTAAATTTGTCAATTATTGATCGATATGTGTTTCATCTATATATTATGATATCATGAATGTTAGTTTTGATTTTGAATTATTCGCCTTATTAATTGCTACATAAGAATTTTAGGTCATTGACCATATATACTCTTAAGTACAATGATAACCTAAATAGTCACTTAATTTAATTTCGGTCTAGGACTTGAAGGAAGATCTAAAATTGATAGGTGTGCTAACCTGAAGAGGACGTATATTATTATTTAAGCCCTATAATGACTATTTTGCACTTAGCATTGTAGAGAAACTCATTCACCATGTAATACCTTTGTAGCTTGACCACCTCAAAAAGAAAGAACAGGAAGATTGTTATCTGAAAAAGAGCAGGAAGGTATAGCCACTTATAGTGAACACAATATCTTCCCCACTTGTCAAGATGTTCAAATTTTATTAACAAAGAGTTATTTTTTGCAGAAATGTTCATAGTATTGATAGATATATGTAAAATATTCTAGTTGAAGTGCATAAATTACCTAAATTATATTTTCTAAAAACTATATATCATGGTTATTATTGATTCTAAATAATTTGTTAGTATCATTAGTGTAGGAAATCTTTTTTCCATGATTGTTGAAACGTAACATATATATTTATCCCTCACGTATGCATAACGAATGTGCTTTAATCAAATTTTGTTTTTGGCCATGTATAGGTGTGCATAATGTGAAACATTTATATGCTTTATGGCTTTAGATATTTTTGGCAATACTATATTGTTAATTTTGATAAAGATTTTTAAGGGGTTGCATATACTATGTATTTAATGGCATAAGTTTGTATTTAAATACTCTTGGGTTACCTTACATTGATTTACACATTCAGAGGTGGGTAATTGTTTAGAAAATAGCATGGATCCTATAGTTATTACTACAAAATTGGTAGTTAGATGCTTCTAACTTTCTGTGAGAATTTCTAGATATTATCTTTTTTTTTCTAGTGGTCTTCATAATTAACGTGGATGCTTCATGCGTGTCCTCTATTTACAATTTGTAGGTATTTTTATTTAGTGGATAGCTTAGATTATGTTTTATGTGCTATTATTCCATACCTTTGTGTTCCATCATCAAGCTATATGTTAAATTCAACATTTGCTCTATGTATTGCAATTGTTTTATTCACATGTTATTTTTAATTTCAATTCTATTGAGAATTTAAACTTTATTAACAATTTTCATCTTTTATTTCACTGAAAGAGATTCTAGGTTATTCTCTCGGTTATTATTTCATAAATAGTAGTTTCACCTTGCACCATGACACTAACACATAATTTTATTTGTAGTAACATTATCTTATAAAATATTGAGTGCTTAAAACTAAATTACCAGTATTGATGAGACATTATATTTTAGCCAAAATATAAAAAGCTACTAAGAATAACTACTTATGTAATTTGTTATATATTAGTGATTATTAATATAACTTAAAGTTAATTATTGCTAGCTTTGCTATATGGTTTTGTAGGAACTTTTCTACACACCTTTTCATGAACATTATTTAGACACATGATAAACTATTAAAATAAGTATTTATCATGTGTATATGCTTAGATGGTGATCATGGTGCAACATATAATCATGCTTACTATTAATTTTACAATTGTAGAAGTGTGGAATTTAGAGTATATACCACATATTTATTAAATTATTTTCTTGACAACTTATTTTAGGTACAAACTAAGTGTGATAATTTTATTATATTTTACATTTTCACATCATAATTGCATATCTGAGTAGTCTGTATGCAAACATTTTGTTGGTTCCTTTGCATTATCTTTCCTAATTAATGCCACGTGTGGATAATTTTTCAAATAAACTATTAGATGGTTATTATAAATTATCTTTTTATGATCAATGAGGTATATAGTTGAGATGCAAAGTGGAGTTATATTGAATTATATTAAATTATTTTTAGTAATGACATATGTGGTAGTTTAGAAGCAAAATTAGAAAGTCACTATGCATTCATCATAATGGTAGGTGTCATATTTTTATTAAAAAAAATAGACACGATGTTTTTTAGGATGATTGTTGGAGTCTACCTAAAATTTATTATTTTCTAATTCATCTGTTGAGAATTTAACATGGAGGGTCGTTAACATTTGGTTAGTGTAAATATTTTATATGGTTATACACTATTTTTGTAAGTTTTACTTGTTATTTTCTAATGCATCCGGTGAGAATTTAACATGGAGGGTCAGTTCATTTTTGGTTAATGTAAATATTTTATATGGTTGTACACTACTTTTGAAAGTTTTACTTGATTTCTTATGTGATTGTACATGAATATCTTTAATAAATAACATATCAATAATGCATTTAAATACAATGTCCTCCGTGGTTGCAAAATATTATAGTCTTTTCTTTAAAAAAGTAATAAAATCTACAACTACGTGCTAAAAAATATAGCAATATATCATGGTTAACATTCTTTTCTCTTCCTTCTAATGCACCTTTTTTAGATATATAGGTCATCTTGTATTATCATATATTCCATCGATCCTTTAATCTTCTTATTAATTAACATGTTATGATTTATGTATAAACATGGGATGAATTTGTTCTTTATTTTCATTTGCCATATTTGTATGACCAAAAATGCATGGTAGAGATTGACACAAATTCATGGTGATATGAGCGAGCAAAGTGGCATACCTGCAGCTTAGTAGTGACATGCCAACAATGTACACAGAGATCTCATTCACCAAAGCTCACGCTTGTGGCAAGAGCCGCATGCCTATAGAACCATACTTTTGACAAAGGACGCCTGGTTTAGTTGCGGGGATGTCTAACAACAGTTCGTCCAGAACATGATAATCCAGCTTGCCATGTCATCTATCTCGGTTACCGATTTATATATGAAACTTGTACGTCTAATATCAAATAGGAAATTGATTAGGAAAGCGAAAAGTGAAAATAGACAATTCCTTACGTTAATGATTACACAATCCAGCTACAATGTCATGGTATGACATATATATTCACACTGCAAGCATATATGGAGTTCTGGACTGAGGTATGGTGCACGTAAATATTAATTTACAAATTTACATGGATCAGAATTTTAACATTGAGTTCCATTGTAATAGACCAACAACATACAAATGTAGCACCAATGGACATACATGAATCGATGTTTTAGCAGTAGACTATATCTATAGCTTAAATGATGACACGATGACTATTAAACAAAGCACATAAACATTGTATTAGCATCGATCTTTGACAGCTAGGGCCATACATGAGATGTGAATTTCATAGATTTGTACTCTTCCTAGGTGATTTCAGATTCTGGATCTACCCTTCTTTTCTTGACATTTTCATGCTCTTCCAGAAAACAACACATAATATGATAAAAATCAATGGGATGACAATAATTTCAGTTAGTCTGAAGTCTGGACCAAAAAATTGCTTACCGTTAGTTCCTGCAAGGGTTATCTGTCAAAAACTTGACAATCACGATCAGTCCAATCGATGTGGTTTCATGATGGCATGGCTAGCAAATAAAAAAACAACAAATCAAGTATGATATTCTCGATCAGTTTAGAACCTGGCTTTGTCTAGTTCACGGATCACAGATCGAAGAAATCTACTGCCCCGTGGTCTTGCATCCCTCAAACAACTCAAAAATATTCACTGATCAAATGCTAGGCAGATTGCCATCTACCTAACAGCGTAAAAAATAATAGATGGTCATTAGTTTACCTGCATGCATCTATAGAAGCTTCCAGGCCAAGGACGTAGAGCGGGAAAGCTAGCAGGCCAAAATTTTTGTAATTTGGAACGAATTGGTATAAATTACCAACCTAGAGAATAATTGATGATGGAAAGGACAATTGCATTCAGAGTTGAGCACTAACCTTTATAGAGTCGTGCGGCAACCCATCCACAACCTGAGCAGATCGAAATACTTCTAGGTTGCCTAATTACTTGTCATCATTAGGTGGCCAGGGTATACAACAGAGTGGCTAAGGGAGCATATATATTATTGTACGTGCAGGTTGATACTCATTCTCATCCTCGTTCATCGGTTTTTTTTTTTTTTTTTTTTTTTGAGAATGACACAGTACAACGCAGACACTCACAACACGCACGCACACTCACCCCTATGAATACACGCACGCAAACCCTACCCCTATGAGCACCTTCGAAGAACTGGGCAGCCGGCAGATCTGGAGATTCTCGAAGTCACCGTAGGCGCCTCGTCGTCGACGGGAACGTCGCTTACCACTTAAAGCATAACGCCGGAAAATCCTGGGAAAATTCCCAAGAAAAGGTGCGAGCACCAGGATTCCTCGTTCATCGGTTGATGCATGCATGTCTACATGGTTTAATTGTTGATGATGGAGGCCCGAATCGATGAGCTCTTGTTGCACTCACTCCCTGCATCCATGTGCTGATGGCCCAGATGGAGGACGGTAGAGGTTCAACCGCGGAATCCGTTTCTGCGTCAGCTCGTCGATGATTCGATGATTTGGAACAAAATATAGCGCTAGATGGACAACAAATTAAAGAGAGATGCGTCAGCTCGTCGATGATTCGATGATTTGGAACAAAATATAGCGCTAGATGGACAACAAATTAAAGAGAGATCAGACAAGAGATCATACGCTAGATGGACAACAAATTCGGAACCCACACAGGGGCCACAGGCTGCCATCCAGGGCTGATCATAGGGCTTCCAAGAAACTGCAAGGCGTGATTCGGAGGGAAGCCTAAAGTAGCATAGCGCAGGGTAGGAAGGATCCCTCTCGTTGATTGAAGCTGTGCGTGACTATGGCCGCCGGCGGCGGCACACCAGGTTTGGCTTACACGTACGTGAGATAAGATGCAATAACCGGATAAAAGTATAATTTATGTTTTCCTTTTCAATTAAATCTAGCTAGTACGATGCATGACTATCATAATGGCAGGTGGGTAATTCTTTGCAAAATCTAAATAGATCCAATGGCTGTTACAATTGATGGCCATCAAATCGATGGCCAGATCTTTCTAATTATTGTGAGAATTTCTTTGATTTATCTATTTTTTCTAGCGCCCGGTGAGAGTTAACGTGGTGCCTCCGTTGGAGCCTCTAATT